>VDFB02000008.1:140531787-140782021 GCA_007258455.2 Sequoia sempervirens
TTATGTGAACTGTTATAAAGTGGGTACGCAACCCTTTCTAGGGTTTTTATTTCCCCTAGACAGTTCCTCTGCGGTTGCTACCCACGATGGTAAGCATGGATAATAAACGATTACCTTGACCATTCATTGTTTACCTATTAACATTCATCTAACCTTACTCCCTAATGAAGTTCGTCTCCCTTGACCCATTTAAATGATTTCCTAATAATATATCCACACGATTATATCATGAATTGATAATTCCTAAGTTATAGTTTTCTAGGTTGTCACTAGCGGATTTGATTCATTTTTGTTTTATCTTTTTAGATTATCGATCCAAAGGGGATTTCCCTTCCTTTGGATTTTAAACAACTCATGTCCCTTATTTCTCCCCGGCGATTTATAAGGACGATGCCACAGACGCCGTTATTGCGGCTATATTAGGCTATAGATGCAGTAGCTCAAGCGCGACGGCTTTACCTGTAAACGTGAACTAGAGGCACCATTAATACCGAATGCTGCGGGTTCTGTTTTCCTTTCTTTGATTAGGTTTTCAAGCTATCTCTAGCATAATTAAATATTTATAAGAAAAAGCTCATAAAATTTGGAATGCACAACGACGTTAGTTATAATCATTATAGCATAATTTCCCAGATGTGATTTAATCAGGAATAAATTTTAACTCTAACAATAGTTTAAGTATTATTGATAGTAAAATAAACATTCGATATTAACCTTTGATTGAATAAAATCTCAATAATAAATATACATATCAAGTATTACCAATCAACCTATTTAAAGCAAGTATTTAAAGCTTAGTTACACACCTATTTCCTCTTGATCATCCTGTAGGGAGTAATAAAACAAATTCAAGCAAGCTAATTACTCTTAATTAAGTAATATGGTATTGATCTAATGAATGATTCTCATTTATCACTTTCTATACCCATAAAAAAGATACCCACAATTTGATACAATCTTAGAGATGACAACTTTATTAAGAACATGCTATAATCATATAGTGTCATCAACAATATACATAACTTACATAGATTATTTGATCAAGACTTATATTTTGTAGGATAATTATTCATAACCAATATCCTTTAAAATTAAATTTTTAACTAAGAATAGTAATATTCCTTATGATGATTTGGATTTAGAGGTATTTGGTGATAGTTATGCTTAACTAAAATTCTAATATTACTTAACATTTTACTTTATTTTATCTTATTTCTTTACCTATACGTGATCCTCCATTGAGTATAATCTTGAGGAAGTTGAATGGATTAGGCATAGGGCATTCAATTCAAATTAGAATCCTTCGTGCCATACTCAATATACTTTTAAATAAAGCAAAGCTTTAATTTTGTAAATTAAGAAATTTTAAAAACAGTTTAATGTATTACTAGATTGTTCAATAAATTTGAGAGTACATTCGATCTAGACTATGAGTACATTCTTGCTACAATTAAATTTATTAATAATTTTGATTCCAATGTGCTGGGTATGGTTGATTAATTATGATGCAATTCAATACTCATAATGTATTTCAAATTTCCCCTACTTTTGTCAAGATATTATTTCTTATATTTTCGTCCTATGATATGTATGGCAATGGGAGAACTAAAAACATTATTTCGGCAATGGGAGAACTAAAAACATTATTTCAGAATTGTTTCTTTTACATGCAATAGAAAAATCATATCGAGCTCATAGAGCTTAGACATGTAATTTAACATGTAAATGTTTCTGACCTATTAGAGAAAGTAGAGTGACGTATTAAGCAATCACCAAAGTTTTGAATGGCTTGACTAAATAAACTCTTTCATTAGCATGTTATGCGGTGAATAAAAGCATATACAAATTGGAAATGAATATATGATGTAGATATGTGTGAATGTATTGAAAGCATAAGGAAGACGTTTCAAATTCTTTGACAACATACTTCTAAGAATGTGGTCTTGTGGATATACAAGGATAGCAGATTATGCATAGCAAAAAGAAGATCATTTTATAACTTTCAGATACTTGCAATTAGTAAGCGTAAGACTTACTACTCCCTACCTTTGGACATTGTGATATGACTGCCTAATTATGAGATGAGGCTGAGAGGTGACGCCATTTATTGGGAACGCTAGGGAAAACACATAACAGATTTTCATGCCTATGAAATAGGCTCTAATGCATATATGTACCAGGTATAAGATCTTAGACATCCTCTACTCCAATGGCTAATTAATTTCCCTCATTTGGTTTGTAGGCCAAAGAATCCTACGTTGGGATTCAAGACATAAAAAAATAAAAATAATATTGTTTATTTTATTTTCCTGAAGAAGTTCTCTTTCTACTGTTTGCAATCTCATCTATTTAACTGTGCAAAATAAAACCAATTATGGTGATTCCATAAGCGTAAAAATTCAGAATGTGGCTCCAACCAACACAATAACATTATGTGTAGATATTTATTTATAGGATTTGCAATCATGGGTACTTACTTGGCTGCACTAAATCCTGACTGTGATCTGAGATAAGGGAAAATTCTGGTTCAGCACGTCTCCTCTCTAGCTTAACCTGGAACGAACATTCCTAAACTAGAAACACAGAGGCATGGAATTAGAGCGCTGATTCTTGGGAGAGATCTAGAGTGAACACTGCGCCCAGATTGGCTCTCCTCTTTCCTGAAGCCTGAAATTGAACTTTTCTTTGGAGTCTCTCACAGAACGGCCTATTGCTCTCCTAAGCAGAAGTTCCTTCCCTTGTTTTTTTATAGACATAATGCATTAAATACATTGTGAACTGTAGGGCACAGTTAGATCTGCAAGTTATTGTGGTAGTTGATTCACAACCCACGTGAATGACACAAAGTCAGTGAATTCGGCAGTGAATTCGGCGTTGGGCGGCTGAAGACGGCAGAATGTGACCTACCGGTAGGTCTGTGCTGACTGGATTTGATTCACTGTGCAGTTTTCTATTGAAAACGTGGTCAAAATGTCATTTTATAATTCATGCATGACACCTTTACTCCATAGTTGTCCACTGAATTTGGTCGACATTCAAATTCTGCTCTCAAGTTTTCAATCAATAATTAATGACAAGCAAGATTTTCAAGCATATGAGTATTAGATTTTTAGTCTGGATTTAACATGTGTTCCTGCATTAAATTCTATCAAAATTGTGCAGTAAGAGTTAGGGAGGAGGAGTCGTGACATCCTCCCTCCCTTATTTGTGCATCGTCTCGATGCATATATTCAATAAGTTTTATATAGTAAAGAGATAGTACTTTGAAACAAAAAAGAAATATAAATAGTGCTTAAAACAAGAAGGGAAAAGATTGTTGTAAATCAATTGTATCTTCCCAAGTAGCATTGTCTTCATCATATTGATCCCACTATACTTTGCTTTGATCAACCATCCTGTTGCACAATTGGTACTGGCGCCTCTCCAAGATTCGATATGGCTCTATTGTTATTTTCCCGAGCTCTTGGACCTATAATGCATTCCAATTCAAAACATGTTTCTCATTAGGTACATACTTCTTAAGAAGAGATATATGGAAAACATCATGGATACAACTCAGCTGGGGAGGTAGGGCCAATTTGTAGGCAACCAGGTTTATCTTTTCTATGATTTCAAAGGGTCCCACATAACGTGGTGCCAACTTTGCCTTCTTACCAAAACTTATAGAGCTTTTATATGGCCCGACCCTTAAGAAAACTTTTTCACCTACTGTGAATTCCCTTTGTGTTCTTTTCCTATCCGCATAACTCTTTTGTTTGTCTGTTGCTTCCCTTAACCTCTGTCTAATTGACCTGATTTGATTTTCCATTTCCTTCAACATATCTGGTCCAATTACCACTCTATCCTCAATATTATCCCAACTCAAAGGTGTGCGACAAGTTCTTCCATATAGAGCTTCAAATGGAGCCATCCCTAGGGAGACTTGAAAAGAGTTATTGTATGCAAACTCTACTAGTGGAAGATATTCTTCCCACTTAGATTGTTGGTCCATACAGTACATACGTAGAAGGTCTTCCACAATTTGATTTGTCCTTTCAGTTTGGCCATCTGTTTCAGGGTGATATGCTGTACTGAAATTTAATTGTGTCCCCAAAGCTGATTGAAGAGTTGTCCAAAACCTTGAAGTGAATCTAGCATCCCTATCAGATATGATCTTTTCTGGAATTCCATGTAATCTAAAAATTTCCTTCACAAAACGTTTAGCCAAAGTTGGAGCATCATCTATTATATTTCCTGCTATGAAGTGAGCAACCTTGGTAAGTTTGTCAATTACCACCATTATTGTGTTATGCCTATAAGGTGTTGTAGGCAATCCTTGAATAAAATCCATACTAATAACCTGCCACTTATGATGTGGTATATCATGGGGTATAATAATCCTGCAGGATGGCTATGCTCTGCCTTCACCCTCTGACATTCAAGACATTTAGCTACATAGAGTACTATGTCATTCTTCATTCCTTGCCAAAAATATAGTTTCTTAAGGTCTGAATAGAGTTTGTTTGCCCCAGGGTGTCCTGAATAAGGGGTATTGTGGGCTTCACTTAAAACCAACTCTCTTAACTCTTTACAGTTTGGAACATATATCCTATTGTTGTATCGAAGCATCTTGTCACCATCTAGATTATACCCCTTCATACTAGGATTAGCTGGATCATTTTCTAAGGTCGATTTGACCTGTTTATACCATGAATCTTCTTTTTGTTCATTTAGAACTTTTTCTCTAAAAGTGGTTTTGAATATTACCATATTCATCAAGTGCCTCCTTCTGCTTAGTGCATCTACAACCCTATTTTCTTTTCCCTTAATATATTCTATCTCAAAATCGTATTCGCTCAGAAATTCTAACCATCTTCTTTGTCTAGCATTCAAGTGAGGTTGCGTGAAGATGTACTTGAGTCCTTGATGGTCAGTTTTTAACTCAAATGGCTTTCCTAAGAGAAAATGTCTCCATTTCTGAAGAGCATGTACAATTGCTGCAAGTTCCAAATCGTGAGGTGCATAGTTTACTTCATGATTTTTCAATTTCCTTGATTCATATGCTACCACACCTTCATCTTGAATGAGTACCCCACCTAGACCTTCAATGGAAGCATCTGTCACAACTATGAAGTGTCCATTTGGTTCTGGAACCTTTAAGATAGGTGCAGTGGTTAATTTTTCCTTCAAATTTTGAAATGCCTTATCACACTGTTCAGTCCACAAGAATTTCTTACCCTTTCTTTGTAATGAAGTGATTGGATTTGCAATTTTTGAGAATCCTTCTATGAATCTCCTATAATATCCTGCAAGTCCCATAAAACTTCTTACCTCAGACACATTTTTTGGAATTGGCCATTCCTCTATGGCTTTTATCTTATCTGGATCTACTGCGATACCATCTTCTGAAATGATGTGACCTAAGTAATGTATTTTCTTTTTAAAGAATGCACATTTTGATAATTTCCCATATAGCCTATGTTCTCTCAACCTTTGCAAAATTAATTGAAGATGTGCTAGGTGTTCCTCCTCATTTTTGGAATAAATCAAGATATCATCTAAGAAGACCAAGAGAAATTTATCCAAGTAATCATGGAACACACTATTCATCAAGTTCATAAAGGCAGCTGGAGCATTAGTCACACCAAAAGGTACAACTGTGAACTCATAATGCCCATACCTTGTTCTGAAGGCTATTTTCGGGATATCTTCTTCCTTTATCCTGAGTTGGTGGTACCCTAATCGAAGATCTATCTTAGAAAACACAGTTGCTCCTTTCATTTGTTCAAAGAGATCTTCTATGAGTGGTAAAGGGTACCTATTCTTTATGGTTACTTTGTTAAGAATTCTGTAATCAATACATAATCTTAAGGTTCCATCTTTCTTTTTAACAAACAAAACCGGTGCTCCCCAAGGGGATACACTTGGTCTTATGAGACCTTTCCCAAGCAATTCTTCCAATTGCATCTTGAGTTCTACCAGCTCCGCTGTGTTCATTCGATAGGGTGCCTTAGACACCGGTTCAGCTCCTGGAACTATATCAATGGAGAAGTCAAATTTTCTTTTTGGGGGTAGCCCTGGTAGTTCTTCTGGAAACACATCACTAAAATCTTGAAGGTAAGGAGAATTTTGGAGCGTTGGAGCATTGCCTTCTTCCTTTTCATCCATGGTAACCATGTATACTAGAGCCCCCTTTCTCTTTTCTCTTTTCATTTGCATAGCTGATATGATTTCCATACTTATAGGTCTATGTTTCCCTTGAATCACAACCCTTTTCCCTATATCATCTAAACATTCTACCCATTTGTTGTAACAGTCTACATTTGCTTGATGGTTTGTCAACCAACTCATTCCAATGATCACATCATATGATCCTAAAGGTGCCACATAAAGGTCTACCTTTGTATTAAAGTTAGGGAATTGTATTTTTGCATCGGATAGACACTGGGTCACCTCTTTAACTGCCTTATCCCCATACTGGACTGTCCATGATGATTCCATATGATTAACTTTAAATACATTTTTCCTTACAAATTCAGGTGAAATAAAACATTCAGATGATCTAGTATCTACTAGAATTGAGACTAGTTTTCCAAATAGAGTACCTGTAGTCTCTATGGGCACATTCTGGGATCGAGTACATCGATTTCTTACTGTTGCATGAATCCTTTGAGTAGGTCCCCTCTGAGGTTGATTTGCTTTCATCTGACTTTGCATCCTTGGACATTCTCTAGCAAAGTGATTCCCTCCACACATGAAACATCCACCTGGTGGTCCTCGTTGCATTGGATTTTTAGGCTGGTTATTGCTTGCTTCATTGAGCCTTGGCCAATTATAGTTCCTTGGTTCATTTTTGTTGAAGTTGTTTCTGTTAGTGTTATTCACATTGTACCTTTGATTATGATTTGGAGGTGGTCTTCTTTCTGATGAGTTGTTCCTTAGGTTCTTGTTGAAGTTTTGATTCCTTCTGAATTCTTGTTTCCTCTTGAAATTATTACTCCTAAAAGATTGTCTTGCTGAAGTTAAAGCTTGTAACTTCCTCTCTTGCTTTAAGGATTTCTCTAACACTTCATTCATACCTTCTGGTCCATGCATGTCAACCTCTGCTCCTATGTTGGTATTTAATCCCAAAATGAATTTCCTAGTTTGGCTCTTTTCATCTTGTTGATATATTGGCACATATTTTAGTAGTTTGGCAAACCTATCCCAATATTGTTGAACTGTCAGAGATCCTTGTCTAAGGTTGTGAAACTCAGTCATCTTCTCATCGAAAAACAATTGTGGTAGCCACCTTTTACGAAAGTGCTCAACAAATTGTTCCCATGTTATATCCTCCTTGGTGTACTTATTTTGTTCCTTCACATTAGTCCACCAACTAGCTGCTTCACCAACAAGTTGGTAGGACCCCCATAAGGCCTTAGTAGTTTCGCTGAAATCCCTTAACTCAAAATACTTTTCCATTTCATTAAGCCAGTTTTCTGCCCCTTCTCCTAGTTGTTTCCCATCAAATTTTGGAGGGGTGATTTTCTTCAAGTCCTTAGTCAATTCTAGAATAGGATTTTCTCTCCTAGGTGCAATAACATCCATTATGTCATGCTCTGGATCATCTCCTTCAGGAGGGTTTTCAATTTGAGGTTCAACTATATTTTCAATATTATCTTGTCTTGTTTGAAGTTCTTGTACCGTTTGCTCCAAAGAGTTGATTTTATCTCTTTGTTCAGTTAACAGTTCTATTATTGCTTCAATCCCATCATGAGCTTGTGGTTCATCATCTTTGTTCCCTTTTGGCCTTCTACCGACACCAGCTCAAGTTGCTCTTCCCCTCGGTATTTAGAATTCCTGTTTAATTATTCATATATTAGTATTATTCTAAGTTTTGAAAAAGGTTATTTCTAACTTTTAAAGTACATATTTTGATTGCACGAATTGTAGTAAGCTCAAGGCCTAGTTTTTGAATCTCGCTCTGATACCACATGTAATGACCCAATTAATTTTAACCGAAATACCACTATATTTTTTATTTTTTTAGTATTCATTCACAAGTATACTTGGGAACTTCTATCCATACGGGACAGATATATCATCTGTTCTTATGGAACAGGAATTCACTTCATCTATTCATATAATCGGAATAGGCATCCACCTAAACGAGGCAGGCATCTATCATATGATAGGTACGTGCTCTGGCCAGAGTCTTGGACTCATCGGGATCATCTGGATCCTGAGTCGCTTCCCTGATGACCACACTTTCTATTAAAAGTGCACCGAGGTCGTCGTCCTCAGGGGTATGTAAAATTGTAATTCTAAACTTGAAGCCCGCCTCGGAATTTGGCCTAAGGGCCTCGAGGAATCAAGCAATCGATGCGGGATTCTTTCGAGTATAGTTGCATGTATTTTGGTTGATTATCTTATATAACTAGTTATGTGATCTCTCCAACCCTAAACCCCATTCCCGAACGCCTGAGTACTGGGAGCATCCTTCGTTTCCCAGACTGCCTACATACCCTGCTTCCAAATGGGATCAAGGCGTAAAATATGTAGTTCTTTTTTCTAGGCTATGTTTATGTGAACTGTTATAAAGCGGGTATGCAACCCTTTCTAGGGTTTTTATTTCCCCTAAACAGTTCCTCTGCGGCTGCTACCCACGATGGTAAGCATGGATAATAAACGATCGCCTTGACCATTCATTGTTTACCTATTAACATTCATCTAACCTTACTCCCTAATGAAGTTCGTCTCCCTTGACCCATTTAAATGATTTCCTAATAATATATCCACACGATTATATCATGAATTGATAATTCCTAAGTTACAGTTTTCTAGGTTGTCACTAGCGGATTTGATTCATTTTTGTTTTATCTTTTTAGATTATCGATCCAAAGGGGATTTCCCTTCCTTTGGATTTTAAACAACTCATGTCCCTTATTTCTCCCCGGCGATTTATAGGGACGATGCCACAGACGCCGTTATTGCAGCTGTATTAGGCTATAGATGCAGTAGCTCAAGCGCGACGGCTTTACCCGTAAACGTGAACCAGAGGCACCATTAATACCGAACGCTGCGGGTTCTGGTTTCCTTTCTTTGATTAGGTTTTCAAGCTATCTCTAGCATAATTAAATATTTATAAGAAAAAGCTCATAAAATTTGGAATGCACAACGACGTTAGTTATAATCATTATAGCATAATTTCCCAGATGTGATTTGTTCAGGAATAAATTTTAACTCTAAGAATAGTTTAAGTATTATTGATAGTAAAATAAACATTCTATATTAACCTTTGATTGAATAAAATCTCAATAATAACCATACATATCAAGTATTACCAATCAACCTATTTAAAGCAAGTATTTAAAGTTTAGTTACACACCTATTTCCTCTTGATCATCCTGTAGGGAGTAATAAAACAAATTCAAGCAAGCTAATTACTCTTAATTAAGTAATATGGTATTGATCTAATGAATGATTCTCATTTATCACTTTCTATACCCATAAAAAGATACCCACAATTTGATACAATCTTAGAGATGACAACTTTATTAAGAACATGCTATAATCATATAGTGTCATCAACAATATACATAACTTACATAGATTATTTGATCAAGACTTATATTTTGTAGGATAATTATTCATAACCAATATCCTTTAAAATTAAATTGTTAACTAAGAATAGTAATATTCCTTATGATGATTTGGATTTAGAGGTATTTGGTGATAGTTACGCTTAACTAAAATTCTAATATTACTTAACATTTTACTTTATTTTATTTTATTTCTTTACCTATACGTGATCCTCCGTTGAGTATAATCTTGAGGAAGTTGAATGGATTAGGCATAGGGCATTCAATTCAAATTAGAATCCTTCGTGCCATACTCAATATACTTTTAAATAAAGCAAAGCTTTAATTTTGTAAATTAAGAAATTTTAAAAGCACTTTAATGTATTACTAGATTGTTCAATAAATTTGAGAGTACATTCGATCTAGACTATGAGTACATTCTTGCTACAATTAAATTTATTAATAATTTTGATTCCAATGTGCTGGGTATGGTTGATTAATTATGATGCAGTTCAATACTCATAATGTATTTCAAATTTCCCCTACTTTTGTCAAGATATTATTTCTTATATTTTCGTCTTATGATATGTATGGCAATGGGAGAACTAAAAACATTATTTCGGCAATGGGAGAAATAAAAACATTATTTCAAAATTGTTTCTTTTACATGCAACAGAAAAATCATATTGAGCTCATAGAGCTTAGACATGTAATTTAACATGTAAATGTTTCTGACCTATTAGAGAAAGTAGAGTGACGTATTAAGCAATCACCAAAGTTTTGAATGGCTTGACTAAATAAACTCTTTCATTAGCATGTTATGCGGTGAATAAAAGCGTATACAAATTGGAAATGAATATATGATGTAGATATGTGTGAATGTATTGAAAGCATAAGGAAGACGTTTCAAATTCTTTGACAACATACTTCTAAGAATGTGGTCTCGTGGATATACAAGGATAGCAGATTATGCATAGAAAAAAGAAGATCATTTTAGAACTTTCAGATACTTGCAATTAGTAAGCGTAAGACTTACTACTCCCTACCTTTGGACATTGTGATATGACTGCCTAATTATGAGATGAGGCTGAGAGGTGATGCCATTTATTGGGAACGCTAGGGAAAACACATAACATATTTTCATGCCTATTAAATAGGCTCTAATGCATATATGTACCAGGTATAAGATCTTAGACATCCTCTACTCCAATGGCTAATTCATTTCCCTCATTTGGTTTGTAGGCCAAAGAATCCTACATTGGGATTCAAGACATAAAAAAATAAAAATAATATTGTTTATTTTATTTTCCTGAAGAAGTTATCTTTCTACTGTTTGCAATCTCATCTATTTAACTGTGCAAAATAAAACCAGTTATGGTGATTCCATAAGCGTAAAAATTCAGAATGTGGCTCCAACCAACACAATAACATTATGTGTAGATATTTATTTATAGGATTTGCAATCATGGGTACTTACTTGGCTACGCTAAATCCTGACTGTGATCTGAGATAAGGGAAAATTCTGGTTCAGCACGTCTCCTCTCTAGCTTAATCTGGAACGAACATTCCTAAACTAGAAACATAGAGGCATGGAATTAGAGCGTTGATTCTTGGGAGAGATCTAGAGTGAACGCTGTGCCCAGATTGGCTCTCCTCTTTCCTGAAGCCTAAAATTGAACTTTTCTTTGGAGTCTCTCATAGAACGGCCTATTTCTCTCCTAAGCAAAAGTTCCTTCCCCTATTTTTTTATAGACATAATGCATTAAATACATTGTGAACTGTAGGGCGCAGTTAGATTTGCAATTTATTGTGGTAGTTGATTCACAACCCATGTGAATGACACAAAGTCAGTGATTTCGGCAGTGAATTCGGCGTTGGGCGGCTGAAGACGGCAGAATGTGACCTACCGGTAGGTCTGTGCTGACTGGATTTGATTCACTGTGCAATTTTCTATTGAAAACATGGTCAAAATGTCATTTTCTAATTCATGCATGACACCTGAACTCCATAGTTGTCCACTAAATTTTGTCGACATTCAAATTCTGCTCTCAAGTTTTCAATCAATAATTAATGACAAGCAAGATTTTCAAGCATATGAGTATTAGATTTTTAGTCTAGATTTAACATGTGTTCCTGCATTAAAGTCTATCAAAATTGTGCAATAAGAGTTACGGAGGAGGAGTCGTGACAGCAACTTTATAATTAGATTGTTTTGATAAGAAATTTAGTATACAAATCTTTTAAATAACATACTGAACACAACTAGATAATCAAACTAAAAACTAATCTTATAATATAAAGAATTTGACAGAAGTTCTAAATTTTTTTTGTCTTGATGAAATGCAATTACAAAGAATAAAGTGCAATTATAAATCTGCAGTGAGAAACTCTACACATAATAAAAACCATTACATAACAAAGAGTTGTACAAACAACCACAGCTCTAGAAAACCAAGATCAAAACCTCCATACAGAACAGTTTAAAATGTCACAATAAGCTGAAAAGTTATGCAATTACAAAGATAAAAGTGCAGTTATAAAACTGCAGTGAGAAACTATACACATAAAAAGAAACATTAAATGACAAAGAACTATACAAACAACCACATTAAATTAACAATTAATGATTATTCTAATAAAAACTCATTAAATTGAACATAATATTTTTTTAATACGAACGAGAATGAAATAAATTAAATTTCAAGTTTATCTAATTTTGAAATTAAAAAAGTAACAATTAATAATTATTCTAATATAAACACATTAAATTAAGCATAACAGTTCTAATACAAGTAAATTAAGCATTAAATTAATAAAAACTCGTAATGTAAACTAATATAAACTCTTTTATTAATATAAACTCATTAATAAAAGTAACAATGAATAATTATTCTAATACAAACTCATTTAATTAAGCATAATATTTTTTTAATACGAACGAGAATGAAATAAATTAAATTGCAACTTCATCTAATTTCAAAATTAAAACAGTAACAATTAATAATTATTCTAATATAAACTCATTAAATTAAGCATAACATTTCTTTAAGTAAGAACTGGAATGAAATAAATTAAATTGCAACTTTATAATTAGATGGTTTTGATAAGAAATTTAGTATACAAATCTAACACAACTAGATAATCAAACTAAAAACTAATCTAATAATATAAATAATTTGACAGAAGTTCTAAATTTTTTTTGTATTGATGAAATGCAATTACAAAGAATAAAGTGCAGTTATAAATTTGCAGTGAGAAACTGTACACATAAGAAGAACCATTACATAACAAAGAGTTGTACAAACAACCATAGCTCTAGAAAACCAAGATCAAAACCTCCATACAGAACAGTTTAAAATGTCACAATAAGCTGAAAAGTTATGCAATTGAAAAGATAAAAGTGCAGTTATAAAACTACAGTGAGAAACTGTACACATAAGAAGAATTATTACACAACAAAGAACTGTACAAACAACTACATTAAATTAACAATTAATGATTATTCTAATACAAACTCATTAAATTAAGCATAATATTTTTTTAATAAGAACGAGAATGAAATAAATTAAATTGCAACTTTATCTAATTCAAAATTAAAAAAGTAACAATTATTAATTATTCTAATATAAACTCATTAAATTAAGCATAACATTTCTAATACAAGTAAATTAAGCATTAAATTAATAAAAACTCATAATGTAAACTAATATAAACTCTTTTATTAATATAAACTCATTAATAAAAGTAACAATTAATAATTATTCTAATACAAACTCATTAAATTAAGCATAATATTTTTTTAATACGAATGAGAATGAAATAAATTAAATTGCAACTTTATCTAATTTCAAAATTAAAAAAGTAACAATTAATAATTATTCTAATATAAACTCATTAAATTAAGCATAACTTTTCTTTAAGTAAGAATTGGAATGAAATAAATTAAATTGCAACTTTATAATTAAATGGTTTTGATAAGAAATTTAGTATACAAATCTTTTAAATAACATACAGAACACAACTAGATAATCAAACAAAAAACTAATCTAATAATATAAAGAATTTGACAGAAGTTCTAAATTTTTTTTGTATTGATGAATTGCAATTACAAAGAATAAAGTGCAGTTATAAATCTGCAGTGAGAAACTGTACACATAAGAAGAACCATTACATAACAAAGAGTCATACAAACAACCACAGCTCTAGAAAACCAAGATCAAAACCTCCATACAGAACAGCTTAAAATGTCACAATAAGCTGAAAAGTTATGCAATTACAAAGATAAAAGTGCAGTTATAAAACTGCAGTGAGAAACTTTACACATAAGAAGAACCATTACATAACAAAGAACTGTACAAACAACCACATTAAATTAACAATTAATGATTATTCTAATACAAACTCTTTAAATTAAGCATAATATTTTTTTAATACGAACGAGAATGAAATAAATTAAATTGCAACTTTATCTAATTTAAAAATTAAAAAAGTAACAATAAATAATTATTCTAATATAAACTCATTTAATTAAGTATAACATTTCTTTAAGTAAGAACTGGAATGAAATAAATTAAATTGCAACTTTATAATTAGATGGTTTTGATAAGAAATTTAGTATACAAATCTTTTAAATAACATATTGAACGCAACTAGATAATAAAACTAAAAACTAATCTAATAATATAAAGAATTTGACAGAAGTTCTATTTTTTTTTTCTATTGATGAAATGCAATTACAAAAGAATAAAGTGCAGTTATAAATCTGCAGTGACAAACTGTACACATAAGAAGAACCATTACATAATAAAGAGTTGTACAAACAACTAGAGCTCTAGAAAACCAAGATCAAAACCTCCATACATAACAGTTTAAAATGTCACAATAAGCTGAAAAGTTATGCAATTACAAAGATAAAAGTGCAGTTATAAAACTGGAGTGAGAAACTGTACACATAAGAAGAACCATTACATAACAAAGACATGTACAAACAACCTCATTAAATTAACAATTAATGATTATTCTAATACAAACTCATTAAATTAAGCATAATATTTTTTTAATACAAACAAGAATTAAATAAATTAAATTGCAACTTTATCTAATTTCAAAATTAAAAAAAGTAACAATTAATAATTATTCTAATATAAACTCAATAAATTAAGCATAACATTTCTAATACAAGTAAATTAAGCATTAAATTAATAAAAACTCATAATGTAAACTAATATAAGCTCTTTTATTAATATAAACTCATTAATAAAAGTAACAATTAATAATTATTCTAATATAAACTCATTAAATTAAGCATAACATTTCTTTAAATAAGAACTGGAATGAAATAAATTAAATTGCAACTTTATAATTAGATGGTTTTGATAAGAAATTTAGTATACAAATCTAACACAACTAGATAATCAAACTAAAAAACTAATCTAATAATATAAATAATTTGACAGAAGTTCTATATTTTTTTTGTATTGATGAAATGCAATTACAAAGAATAAAGTGCAGTTATAAATCTGCAGTGAGAAACTGTACACATAAGAAGAACCATTACATAACAAAGAGTTGTACAAACAACCACAGCTCTAGAAAACCAAGATCAAAACCTCCATACAGAACAGTTTAAAATGTCACAATAAGCTGAAAAGTTATGCAATTACAAAGATAAAAGTGCAGTTATAAAACTGCAGTGAGAAACTGTACACATAAGAAGAATCATTACATGTAGTACCCCTCTGTTTATGCTTATGCTTTCTGTTGTCGTGCTTTCACACTGTTAGACCTATGATGTTTTGTTAGATATTTTGATTGCTGGTTTTGAGCGATAGTGGATTATTTTGTGACATGATGATACTTTGTTGATGATTATTGATTTCAGACATGATTGGATATAGTTTAGATGTTTTACTTTCAACTGTTTATTGATATATACATGTTATGATGGACTAACAACTATTTATTTCGTCAGTTTGCTATGAAGTGTATTCATGTGGAGAACGGAATTGCATCACTCGCTTGCGAGTGCCTTGCGATATCTATGATTTTTTCCGCACGATGTGTTTGTTTAATGCTTTATATATATTTTTGTATGCATGTTATTTTCTTGGTTGCAGGATTTGCAGGTACATGACACCGACTCCACCTATATATTCAAGTCTGAGCGTGTCAAGACTCAACGGATACATTGATCGGGAGATAGTAGTTTGGTTTACCCTAGCCTAGTTTATAACCCTAGTCTTAGTACTTTGTCTGTTTTAGTTTAGAGTCATAGGTTTGTATTGTCAGTTTCTGTTTGAATAAATTGTTGAAAGAAATTTGGTTAATTTTTGATGTTGGAATATTGTGTTTTAAATTATTGTTATTTAATTAATGTTAAATGTGGTTGAAATTTATTTACTTGATAATTTAATTCATTAATTAGCTTATTTGGTTAAATAGTTGGTCTTAAAAAGATTAAACTATTTTAATTAAATTAAATTATTAAGTGTGTAAATTATATTGCATTTAAAAAAATTAGAAAATTAAAAAAAAAAAATGCATGTGAATTAAAAATTGATTTTCAAAATTTAAATTAAAATAAATTAATCAACTTGCATGCAAATTTGAATGGGAAAATTGTCGAGAAGTGGAGAAGATATTTTGGTAACCACTTCTCGACAAGTGTGCCAGTGCTTTAATGAGGTTGTTGAGAAATTTCACGAAGGTAATATTGGATCTGGGAATTTCACAGAGGATGTTCAATTTCCTCACGGGAAAAAAAATTATCAGAAGCTTTTGCAAAATAAAATTCTTTGTGTAAAATTCTTACTTCTGAGAAATTGTTATCTCTCTGGTTGTATTTTTGTGGGAGAACCCTTGGAGGATTCTTGGTGGTTGGAAAAGCTCATTCTTGAAATTGGGGATTTGTTTTTAAAGAAGATTTTGGGATTCTACGCTACAGGCAAGAGCAATTTTCCTACAGGAAGCTTTAATACTACATGTATTTTTCTTGTTGTGTTTGTTCTTTCTTTAAAAATTAGAGAAAAGATATGCTTTGTATTTTCCTGTGTTCATCTTGAAAATTTGGTAAATTTTTATTCAATCAGTGGAATGGATCTGTGAAGAATTTTAGTTGTGATAGTAAAGAACCTTTCTGTTATTTTATTTCAAAACTCTGTGAAATTGTGAAAACAAGGAATAATTTTGGATATGAAACAAAAGTCTGTGTGTGAATTCATTTGTAAATCCTGTAGATGGTTATTTAAATTTCTTATTGTAAATTTCCAGATGAATAGGAAAATATATATATATATATATGGATATTTACATATTTAATTGAATATTTGTTTTCAAATTCGCCGTCGTACGGACGAATTTACCAGTTTGAAGTTTTGGTTTTATTTTATTTTTTTTTAAATAGGGGTTATCACTGTTAAATTCGCAGAGATTTAAATTCTATATGCAAATGGAATTTCATTTTTTTTTTTTATGACTCTAAATAAATTAAAAAGGGGGTTTTTATTTTATGAGAGGGATGTGGGGGTTCTCCCCACAGTCGCCGCCCCTAAGGGAGGCGACAGTGGGAGGTGGCTGTGGCCGCTCCCACAGCCGGCGCCCCTAAGGGAGGCGATAGTGGGAGGTGGCTGTGGCCGCTCCCACAGCTGTCGCCCCTAAGGGAGGGGATGGTGGGAGTAACTCCCACCGCCTCCGCCATGTACAGGTGGCTCAGCTGAAGCCGTCGCCGAAACCCTATACGCGGCTAGGCTGCGAATATAAAACAAAACATTGTTATTTTTGGATTTTATTAATGATTATATTATTATGTATTATATATGTATTTATATTTATATATATATATATAAATATAAATATATACATATATACATATCTGTTGGAATTAAATATAATGTATATATATTAATATTTATATATTTTCATATGTTTATTTGTTATATATATAGATATTTGTTAAGATTGTAAATTTATTTAAATTGGGAAAATAATAATGAGGAATTAGAAATTGTGAAAGAATAGAAAAATGATTTTTATGCAATTTGTGAAAATTAGAAAAATAGATAAAGTGAAACAGTAATTGATTTGAAATAGATCTTTTAGTGAAGATTATTTACATATGTGTTGTTTCAATTTGTTACAGATGGATTTAGTATATCCAAATATTAGACATGAATTTTGCTTTAAATTGTTTTAATTTGTGATTGGGCAAATCGGGAAAGCCTTTCAACGATTAAGTCTTCCAGACCAAATTGATAAAAGGGGAATGTGATTATTTGAGTAGAGTTCTTGTATTAATTTAAGGGTGTGTACATGAATCTGTATAGTGGTTGACACCTGTTTTATGATCTATGATTTGATGTTCATGTTTAGTCTTTTATAGTGATTTTGGTTATATATACACTTTGTAAACCCTAAAAGGAGAACATAGATTCCCATGTTATATTTAGGGGAGTGGCTATTTGTAAGGGCCGACACACAAAGTGGTGTCAGGGTAACTTGCAAATAGTTAGTAACTCAATGAAAACTAAAGAACACAGTAGTTAGATCTAAAACACTTAACAAGATGCTTATGCCTCTTTTATGACTTTTGAGCTTTTTCAGTCATGAGTATAAGATGAGAAGGCCTGGAATGGAAAATCAAAGTCTTGTTTCTTCAAGAGACGTTCAATTCCACAACGGTAAGCAATTGGGGCCGGGTTTCGTAAGAGGTTACCAGGGTAACCCAAAGATTGGGGGCCGGAACCTAGGAAGAAACACCAGGGTAACCATTGCTTCATTATGATGACACTCCACCTAGAATAACAATTAACCTTGCGTTTGTTTTACAATCGATTGTCTAAATCTGGAAGCAATGTAACCAATAGTCTGTTGTGTACTAGTGTCTAGGGTTAGTAGAATTAGGTCTAGGTAACCTTATTACTATCTCCTAGCACGGGGGGTGGACCTACGGGTACCACATGGTTGGGTGGAACGTGCACCTTACTCTGTTGGGTCCCCAGTTTGATCATGGCATCAAGAGCTTCGTGGATGGAGAGCTCGCACTTGGATCTTATGTTTATTTCAACATTGTATATTGTAAACTTGTATTTGAAAACATCCCTCAATTGTATAAGAGGTGAACAATGTAATCGTAATTGTAATTGTAATCATTATTGAACTACCTCATCAGATGGATGAGTATTGTATAACTATCAAATGCAATGTATGGAAAAACATGTTTGTACTTTATTATGTTATCATGAATGAAAATTTATTATTATGCAATGTTTATCTTTATGTTATTAATTAAATGTGCAATGCGAAATACTTAAGTCACTTATGGAAAACTCAAAGTAGTGTAACGTCGTTTAACCTAAGAATGTATGCAACTAAATAACTTAATAATTAAACTTAAAAAAAAAATTATTACACCTTTATTACACTATTGCAACATTCTTAGGTTATTAAGACAGGGCATTACAGATTGGTATCAAAGCCAAGGTTACAAACACTAGATGCTCTGGGTAATCTAGAGCCTATTAGGTTGACCTAGTACGTAGTGTTGCAACTGATAACCTTGGTTGAATAGTATCTAAGACTCGTTATTGTTGTGTAGGAACATGCCTAGGCAAGGAGGAAGAGGTCGTGGTAGAGGTCGAGGTGGAGGCTAAGGGCCAATCCCTCAAGTTACTCCCCCTCCTAGCCCTCACCATAGTGACCAAGTAGAATAGATGGGTCAGAGAAATGAGGGACAGAATCCTGAATAGTCAGCAGTAGAGGGTTCTCAGATACGTCCATTATTAGAGGAGGTCCTAGCTCATCTTGGACCTAGATAGATAGATGAGCAGGAGGTTGTGAGAGAGAGGGATAGATCCCCTAGGAGAGTAGAGGACACAGCACATCAGGATGCTATCATTGCTGGTCACATGAGGGATTTACTGAGAGCATGTCCTCCTACCTTTGAAGGTTCAGGAGGAGGATTAGAGGCTGAGACTTGGCTACTAGATTTGGGTAGATGCTTTGCCATGCACCCTTACGGTAGCAATACCTATGCCAGATGCGCTATTATGCACTTGAGAGGATTAACCTGTACATGGTGGCACCTAGAGGAGCAGAAGCTCCATATAGATATTGGTTATGTGTCTTGGGAGATGTTTCTTGAGAGGTTCAGAGCACGGTTCCTTTCGGAACACTGGAGGTAGCGTAGGGCTGACGAGTTCCATGATCTACATCAGTTAGCTCTTTCTGTTGAGCAATATGAATGTAGGTTCTACGAACTCAAGCAGTATGTTGGTATTGGTGATGATGAGCCTATGCTAGTACAGCATTTCATCAGGGGTTTAAACGCCCGCATCAGTGGTGGTGTCTGATTCTTTGAGCCAAAGACTATGGAAGTCGCGGTGGAGAAGGCTCGCATTGTAGAGGAGAACCTTATTATGGCTTTAGGTGGGCACACAGGAGTGCAGATTGGTAGTGCTCCTGCAACAGGTTTTAGTCCACAGGGTGGACAGGCACAAACAGGTGGTTCTTCCAAGAACCAACAGACACCCACTAAGGGTGGGCAGCAACAACAACAACAAACACCTCAAAAGAACAATAACCCTCAACCACAACAACAAAATAGTCCTCAAACAGGAAAGGGTTGCAATTGGTGGTGCAACAAGCGCAATAGGCAGGATCAGCCTACGCAGAGTGCTTAGTCCACTGTCAGTAGGGGTAGTTTTCAGCAGTCCAATGCACCTTCGGGTGGCAAAGGATTTGGTAGAGGCACAGGTACAGGTTGTTACTCATGTGGGCAGCAAGGACACATAGCTAGGCAGTGTCTGATGAGAGGTTCTACTGGTTATGGGCCTCGACCTGCAGCTTCAAAGCCTACAGTGGGTGATACAGGACGAGCACATATAGTATATGCAGCAGTTAATGACTGCCAAGCTGATCACCAGAATACGGTGGTCGAGACTTCAGGTAAGTTACATGGTGTTAGTGTTTCTATACTTTTTGATTTTGGAGCCACTGACTCCTTTATTTCACCGACCATTGTTGATCGTTGTGGTCTTGTGGTGGTAAAGTAAGGTGGTAAATGGCAAGTTGAATTCGCCTCAGGGGTGAAAGTAGCAGTAGAAAACTTAGTACATCACTGTGAACTTAAAATTGGTACGTTAACTACCTTAGTAGATTTATATGTTACACCCTTAGGTTCGTACGATATAGTTTTAGGTGTGGATTGGTTAGCATCTTATCATGCTGTAATTGACTGTCGACTTAAGACAGTTAGTTGCATTGATGATTTAGGTGGAAAGTGGAAATCATAGGTATTCAAAGACCTATCTCTTTGCGGATGATATCTGCTATGCAATTAAAGAGATGTCTTTGTCAGGGATGTCAACTGTTTGCAACAACAGTTACTGATTTAGATGAGGGTGAGAGTCGAGAGGTATCTCTTGATGATCATCCTATTCTTAGGGAATTCGCGGATGTGTTTCCCAATGACATTCCTGGAATGCCACCAAAAAGGGATATAGACTTTAGAGTTGACCTAGTTCCTAGAGTTGAGCCTATATCTAGAGCTCCTTATAGAATGACGACTCAGAAGTTAGAGGAACTTCGTATTCAGTTAGAGGAACTTTTAGAAAAGGGTTTCATTTGTCCAAGTGTTTCCCCTTGGGGAGCACCTGTCATCTTCGTAAAGAAGAAGGATGGATCTCTTAGGCTGTGTATTGACTATCGTCAATTGAACAAGGTTACAATTAAGAATCGTTATCCTTTGCCTAGAATCGATGATCTTTTTGATCAAATTAAGGGAGCTAATGTGTTCTCTAAAATCGATTTGAAATTCGGTTATCATCAATTGCATATAGCTGAAGCAGACATTCATAAAACTGCTTTTCGAACTCGTTATAGGCACTATGAATTCACAGTGGTACCATTTGGGTTAACGAACGCACCATCTGTATTCATGAGTTTAATGAATGGTGTATTTCGTACATAGCTTGATCGCTTTGTCCTGTTATTTCTCAATGACATTTTAGTCTATTCAAGGAACATGAAGGAACATGAAGAACACTTGAGACAGGTATTGCAATGTTTAAGGGAAAATCAATTGTATGCAAACCTGAAGAAGTGTGACTTCTTTCAAACTAAAATAAAATACCTTAGACATGTGATATCCGGTAAAGGTATTGCTATGGATCCTTCAAAGATCCAAGCTATTGTCGATTGGCCCACACCTACTAATGTAGGTGAAGTTCATAGTTTTATGGGTCTAGCTGGCTATTATAGACGTTTTGTAGAGGGATTTTCTAGAATCGGTCATCCTATTACTTCTCTTCAAAGGAAAGGGAAGAAGTTTGTTTGGACAGAACAATGTCAGTTGGCTTTTTAGACTCTTAAAGAAAAGCTAACAAATGCACCTATACTTATTGTTCCTGATCCTACTAAGGATTTCGTAGTTTGTGCAGATGCATCTTTAGAGGGTTTGGGAGCAGTTTTGATGCAAGATGGGCGTGTGGTTGCTTATGAGTCTCGCAAACTCAAGGACCACGAATTAAACTATCCTACTCATGACCTAGAACTAGCTGCAGTAGTGCATGCATTAGTTTGTTGGAGATATTTCCTATTAGGTCATCGTTTTGAACTTCATACTGATCACCGTAGTTTGCAATATATCTTTACGCAGCCTAACTTGAATGCTAGGAAAAGACGGTGGATGGAGTTCTTGTGTGAGTACGATTTTGAAGTAAAATATGTTCAAGGCAAAGAGAACGTAGTGGTTGACGCTCTTAGCCGACGTCAACATGAGATCTCTACTACTACTCTTGAAGTTGATTTGAGAGGTCAAATAGTAGCTGCACTTCCTACTGATAGATTATATCAGGAAGTAAAGTCAGAAATTGAATCGGGTAGACCTTTAGAAGGTCGATTTGCAGGGTATGTCCTAGAATCGGATGGTATATGATGACATTTAGGTCGCATTTATGTACCACATGTAGAGAGTCTTCGTACATTAATTATGACTAAAGCTCATTGAGCTCCGTATTCAACTCATCCAGGTGTTAAGAAAATGCATGCTGATCTTCGGCAATTGTATTTCTGGCCTGGTATGAAACGCGATATTGCTGACTACGTTTCGATATGTCTTGAATGTCAGTGAGTTAAAGCTGAGCATCATCATCCTGCTGGATTATTGCAGCCACATCTCATTCTTGAATGGAAATGGGATATTATATCCATTGATTTTATTGTAGGGTTACCTACGTCATTATGTCGACATGATGCCATTATGGTAACTGTTGACTGTTTGACTAAGGTAGCTCACTTTTCATCTTATATGCTTCATCCGTAGCTAGGGTATTTATGGAGGACATCATTAGATTGCATGGAATTCCTCGTAGGATTATATCAGATAGAGATACTGTATTTACTTCAGCCCTATGGACTTCGTTACAATGTGCCCTAGGTACACAGTTGAACTTTAGTTCAGCCTATCATCCTCAAACTGATGGACAAACTGAAAGAGTTAATCAAATATTAGAGGATAT
The DNA here is from genome assembly GCA_007258455.2 of Sequoia sempervirens. NCBI lineage: Eukaryota > Viridiplantae > Streptophyta > Pinopsida > Cupressales > Cupressaceae > Sequoia > Sequoia sempervirens. Next base: position 140,554,841 of record VDFB02000008.1, read on the forward strand.
GCTTAGGATGTACGTAATGGACCAACAATCACGTTGGGAGGATTATCTGTACTTAGTATAATTTTCTTACAACAATAGATATCAGAGTTCTATAGGTATGCCACCATTTCAGGCTTTATACGGTCGTCCTTGTCGAACTCCACTAAGTTGGGATCGACTTGAGGATAGAGTGTTACTTGGACCTGAGATGCTTTGAGACATGGAGCAACAGGTTGACCGTATTAGAGAGCATTTGATAGCAGCTCAGGATAGTAAAAGAAGTATGCCGATGCGCATAGGATCGACGACGCTATTGGTGATAGAGTGTTTCCTCGAGTGCGACTGCGAAAGAGTCCAATCTGTTACGGAAAAGGCTCTAAGCTTGCTCCTCATTTTGTTGGACCATTCGAGATCTTAGAGAGAATTGGTCCCGTGGCCTATCGACTCGCCTTACCACCCAGTTTGTCTCATATTCATGATGTTTTTCATGTATCAGTACTTAGACCATATCATCCCGACATATCTCATGTACTTGATTGGAATGCGTTACAGGTAGAGGACGGGCAGCTGGCTTTGGAGCCCGTGGCCATTCTTTAGCACCGGACGCTCCGTCTCAGGGGTTGAGACGTTGATCAGGTGAGGGTCCAATGGGATCCTAGCTATGAGGCTTCGGCTACCTTGGAGGATGCGACACGCATGAGGGAAATTTATCCCTATCTGTTCACAGGCTTTCAAGAGCAAGCCTGATCCTAGGGGGGGAGGATGTAGTACCTCTCCGTTTATGCTTATGCTTTCTGTTATGCTTTCACACTGTTAGACCTATGATGTTTTGTTGGATATTTTGATCACTGGTTTTGAGCAATAGTGGATTATTTTGTGATATGATGATACTTTGTTGATGATTATTGATTTCAGACATGATTGGATATAGTTTAGATGTTTTACTTTCAGCTGTTTATTGATATATACATGTTATGATGGACTAACAGCTATTTATTTCGTCAGTTTTCTATGAAGTGTATTGGTGTGGAGAACGGAATCGCATCACTCGCTTGCGAGTGCCCTGTGATATCTATAATTTTCTCTGCACGGTGTGTCTATTTAATGCTTTATATATATATTTGTATGCATGTTATTTGCTTGGTTGCAGGATTTGTAGGTACATGACACCGACTCCACCTGTATATTCAGGTCTGAGCGTGTCAAGACTCAACGGATACGTTGATCGGGAGATAGTAGTTTGGTTTACCCTAGCCTAGTTTATAACCCTAGTCTTAGTACTTTGTCTGTTTTAGTTCAGAGTCATAGGTTTGTATTGTCAGTTTCTGTTTGAATAAATTGTTGAAAGAAATTTGGTTAATTTTTGATGTTGGAATATTGTGTTTTAAATTATTGTTATTTAATTAATGTTAAATGTGGTTGAAATTTACTTGATAATTTAATTCATTAATTAGCTTATTTGGTTAAATAGTTGGTCTTAAAAAGATTAAACTATTTTAATTAAATAAATTAATTAATTAAATTAAATTATTGTGTAAATTATATTGCATTTAAAAAAATTAGAAAATTAAAAAAATAAAAATGCATGTGAATTGAAAATTGATTTTCAAAATTTAAATTAAAATAAATTAATCAACTTGCATGCAAATTTGAATGGTAAAATTGCCGAGAAGTGGAGAAGATATTTTGGTAACCACTTCTCGACAAGTGTGCCAGTGCTTTAATGAGGTTGTTGAGAAATTTCACAGAGGATGTTCAATTTCCTCACGGGAAAAAAAATTATCAGAAGCTTTTGCAAAATAAAATTCTCTATGTAAAATTCTTACTTCTGAGAAATTGTTATCTCTCTGGTTGTATTTTTGTGGGAGAACCCTTGGAGGATTCTTGGTGGTTGGAAAAGCTCATTCTTGAAATTGGGGATTTGTTTTTAAAGAAGATTTTGGGATTCTACACTACAGGCAAGAGCAATTTTCCTACAGGAAGCTTTAATACTACAGGTATTTTTCTTGTTGTGTTTGTTCTTTCTTTAAAAATTAGAGAAAAGATATGCTTTGTATTTTCCTGTGTTCATCTTGAAAATTTGGTAAATTTTTATTCAATCAGTGGAATGGATCTGTGAAGAATTTTAGTTGTGATAGTAAAGAATCTTTCTGTTATTTTATTTCAAAACTCTGTGAAATTGTGAAAACAAGGAATAATTTTGGATATGAAACAAAAGTCTGTGTGTGAATTCATTTGTAAATCCTGTAGATGGTTATTTAAATTTCTTATTGTAAATTTCCAGATGAACAGGAAAAAATATATATATATGGATATTTACATATTTAATTGAATATTTGTTTTCAAATTCGCCGTCGTACGGACGAATTTACCAGTTTGAAGTTTTGGTTTTATTTTATTTGTTTTTAAATAGGGGTTATCACTGTTAAATTCGCAGAGATTTAAATTCTATATGCAAATGGAATTTCATTTTTTTTTTTTATGACTCTAAATAAATTAAAAAGGGGGTTTTTATTTTATGAGAGGGATGTGGGGGTTCTCCCCACAGTCGCCGCCCCTAAGGGAGGCGACAGTGGGAGGTGGCTGTGGCCGCTCCCACAGCCGGCGCCCCTAAGGGAGGCGATAGTGGGAGGTGGCTGTGGCCGCTCCCACAGCTGTCGCCCCTAAGGGAGGGGATGGTGGGAGTAACTCCCACCGCCTCCGCCATGTACAGGTGGCTCAGCTGAAGCCGTCGCCGAAACCCTATACGCGGCTAGGCTGCGAATATAAAACAAAACATTGTTATTTTTGGATTTTATTAATGATTATATTATTATGTATTATATATGTATTTATATTTATATATATATATATAAATATAAATATATACATATATACATATCTGTTGGAATTAAATATAATGTATATATATTAATATTTATATATTTTCATATGTTTATTTGTTATATATATAGATATTTGTTAAGATTGTAAATTTATTTAAATTGGGAAAATAATAATGAGGAATTAGAAATTGTGAAAGAATAGAAAAATGATTTTTATGCAATTTGTGAAAATTAGAAAAATAGATAAAGTGAAACAGTAATTGATTTGAAATAGATATTTTAGTGAAGATGATTTACATATGTGTTGTTTCAATTTGTTACAGATGGATTTAGTATATCCAAATATTAGACATGAATTTTGCTTTAAATTGTTTTAATTTGTGATTGGGCAAATCGGGAAAGCCTTTCAACGATTAAGTCTTCCAGACCAAATTGATAAAAGGGGAATGTGATTATTTGAGTAGAGTTCTTGTATTAATTTAAGGGTGTGTACATGAATCTGTATAGTGGTTGACACCTGTTTTATGATCTATGATTTGATGTTCATGTTTAGTCTTTTATAGTGATTTTGGTTATATGTACACTTTGTAAACCCTAAAAGGAGAACATAGATTCCCATGTTATATTTAGGGGAGTGGCTATTTGTAAGGGCCGACACACAAAGTGGTGTCAGGGTAACTTGCAAATAGTTAGTAACTCAGTGAAAACTAAACAACACAGTAGTTAGATCTAAAACACTTAACAAGATGCTTATGCCTCTCTTATGACTTTTGAGCTTTTTCAGTCATGAGTATAAGATGAGAAGGCCTAGAATGGCAAATCGAAGTCTTGTTTCTTCAAGAGACGTTCAATTCCACAACGGTAAGCAATTGGGGCCGGGTTTCGTAAGAGGTTACCAGGGTAACCCAAAGATTGGGGGCCGAAACCTAGGAAGAAACACCAGGGTAACCATTGCTTCATTGTGATGACACTCGACCTAGAATAACAGTTAACCTTGTGTTTGTTTTACAATCGATTGTCTAAATCTGGAAGCAATGTAACCAATAGTCTGTTGTGTACTAGTGTCTAGGGTTAGTAGAATTAGGTCTAGGTAACCTTATTACTATCTCCTAGAACGGGGGGTGGACGTACGGGTACCACATGGTTGGGTGGAACATGCACCTTACTCCATTGGGTCCCCAGTTTGATCATGGCATCGAGAGCTTCGTGGATGGAGAGCTCACACTTGGATCTTATGTTTATTTCAACATTGTATATTGTAAACTTGTATTTGAAAACATCCCTCAATTGTATAAGAGGTGAACAATGTAATCGTAATTGTAATTGTAATCATTATTGAACTACCTCATCAGATGGATGAGTATTGTATAACTATCAAATGCAATGTATGGAAAAACATGTTTGTACTTTATTATGTTATCATGAATGGAAATTTATTATTATGCAATGTTTATCTTTATGTTATTAATTAAATGTGCAATGCGAAATACTTAAGTCACTTATGGAAAACTCAAAGTAGTGTAACGTCGTTTAACCTAAGAATGTATGCAACTAAATAACTTAATAATTAAACTTAAAAAAAAAATATTACACCTTTATTACAATATTGCAACATTCTTAGGTTATTAAGACGGGGCATTACATTACATAACAAAGAACTGTACAAACAACCACATTAAACTAATAATTAATGATTATTCTAATACAAACTCATTGAATTAAGCATAATATTTTTTTATTACGAACGAGAATGAAATAAATTAAATTGCAACTTTATCTAATTTCAAAGTTAAAAAAGTAACAATTAATAATTATTCTAATATAAACTCATTAAATTAAGCATAACATTTCTAATACAAGTAAATTAAGCATTAAATTAATAAAAACTCATAATGTAAACTGATATAAACTCTTTTATTAATATAAACTCATTAGTAAAAGTAACAATTAATAATTATTCTAATACAAAATCATTAAATTAAGCATAATATTTTTTTTTATATGAACAAGAATGAAATAAATTAAATTGCAACTTTATCTAATTTCAAAATTAAAAAAGTAACAATTAATAATTATTCTAATATAAACAAATTAAATTAAGCATAATATTTCTTTAAGTAAGAACTGGAATGAAATAAATTCAATTGCAACTTTATAATTAGATGGTTTTGATAAGAAATTTAGTATAAAAATCTAACACAACTAGATAATCAAACTAAAAACTAATCTAATAATATAAAAAAATTGACAAAAGTTCTAAAAAAAATTTGTATTGATGAAATGCAATTACAAAGAATAAAGTGCAGTTATAAATTTGTAGTGAGAAACTGTACACATAAGAAGAACCATTACATAACAAAGAGTTTTACAAACAACCACAGGTCTAGAAAACCAAGATAAAAACCTCCATACAAAACAATTTAAAATGTCACAATAAGCTGAAAAGTTATGCAATTACAAAGATAAAAGTGCAGTTATAAAACTGCAGTGAGAAACTGTACACATAAGAAGAACCATTACATAACAAAGAACTATACAAACAACCACATTAAATTAACAATTAATGATTATTCTAATACAAACTCATTAAATTAAGCATAATATTTTTTTAATATGAACGAGAATGAAATAAATTAAATTGCAACATTATCTAATTTCAAAATTAAAAAAGTAACAATTAATAATTATTCTAATATAAACTCATTAAATTAAGAATAACATTTCTAGTACAAGTAAATTAAGCATTAAATTAATAAAAACTCATAATGTAAACTAATATAAACTCTTTTATTAATATAAACTCATTAATAAAAGTAACAATTAATAATTATTCTAATACAAACTCATTAAATTAAGCATAATATTTTTTTCATACGAATGAGAATAAAATAAATTAAATTGCAACTTTATCTAATTTAAAAATTAAAAAAGTAACAATTAATAATTATTCTATTATAAACTCATTAAATTAAGCATAACATTTCTTTAAGTAAGAACTGGAATGAAATAAATTAAATTGCAACTTTATAATTAGATGGTTTTGATAAGAAATTTAGTATACAAATCTAACACAACCAGATAATCAAACTAAAAACTAATCTAATAATATAAAAAATTTAACAGAAGTTCTAAAAAAATTTTGTATTGATGAAATGCAATTACAAAGAATAAAGTGCAGTTATAAATCTGTAGTGAGAAACTGTACACATAAAAAGAACCATTACATAACAAAGAGCTATACAAACAACCACAACTCTAGAAAACCAAGATCAAAACCTCCATACAGAATAGTTTAAAATGTCACAATAAGCTGAAAAGTTATGTAATTACAAAGATAAAAGTGCAATTATAAAACTGCAATGAGAAACTGTACACATAAGAAGAACCATTACATAACAAAGAACTGTACAAACAGCCACATTAAATTAACAATTAATGATTATTCTAATACAAACTCATTGAATTAAGCATAATATTTTTTTAATAAGAACGAGAATGAAATAAATTAAATTGCAACTTTATCTAATTTCAAAGTTAAGAAAGTAACAATTAATAATTATTCTAATATAAACTCATTAAATTAAGCATAACATTTCTAATACAAGTAAATTAACCATTAAATTAATAAAAACTCATAATGTAAACTAATATAAACTCTTTTATTAATATAAACTCATTAATAAAAGTAACAATTAATAATTATTCTAATACAAACTCATTAAATTAAGCATAATAATTTTTTAATATGAACGAGAATGAAATAAATTAAATTGCAACTTTATCTAATTTCAAAATTAAAAAAGTAACAATTAATAATTATTCTAATATAAACTCATTAAATTAAGCATAACATTTCTTTAAGTAAGTACTAGAATGAAATAAATTAAATTACAACTTTATAATTAGATGGTTTTGATAAGAAATTTAGTATTCAATTCTTTTAAATAACATATTGAACACAACTAGATAATCAAACTAAAAACTAATCTAATAATATAAAGAATTTGATAGAAGTTCTAAATTTTTTTTGTATCGATGAAATGCAATTACAAAGAACAAAGAATAAAGTGCAGTTATAAATCTGCATTGAGAAACTATACACATAAGAAGAACCATTACATAACAAAGAGTTGTACAAACAACCACAGCTCTAGAAAACCAAGATCAAAACCTCCATACAGAACAGTTTAAAATGTCACAATAAGCTGAAAAGTTATGCAATTACAAAGATAAAAGTGTAGTTATAAAACTGCAGTGAGAAACTATACATATAAGAAGAACCATTACATGATAAAGAACGGTACAAACAACCACATTAAATTAACAATTAATGATTATTCTAATACAAACTCATTAAATTAAGCATAATATTTTTTTAATACGAACGAGAATGAAATAAATTAAATTGCAAGTTTATCTAATTTCAAAATTAAAAAAGTAACAATTAATAATTATTCTAATATAAACTCATTAAATTAAGCATAACATGTCTAATACAAGTAAATTAAGCATTAAATTAATAAAAACTCATAATGTAATCTAATATAAACTCATTAATAAAAGTAACAATTAATAATTATTCTAATACAAACTCATTAACTTAAGCATAATATTTTTTTAATACGAACGAGAATGAAATAAATTAAATTGCAACTTCATCTTATTTCAAAATTAAAAAAGCAACAATTAATAATTATTCTAATATAAACTCATTAAATTAAGCATAACATTTCTTTAAGTAAGAACTAGAATGAAATAAATTCAATTGCAACTTTATAATTAGATGGTTTTGATAAGAAATTTAGTATACAAATCTAACACAACTAGATAATCAAACTAAAAACTAATCTAATAATATAAAAAAATTGACAAAAGTTCTAAAAAAATTTTGTATTGATGAAATGCAATTACAAAGAATAAAGTGCAGTTATAAATTTGTAGTGAGAAACTGTACACATAAGAAGAACCATTACATAACAAAGAGTTTTACAAACAACCACAGCTCTAGAAAACCAAGACCAAAACCTCCATATAGAACAATTTAAAATGTCACAATAAGCTGAAAAGTTATGCAATTACAAAGATAAAAGTGCAGTTATAAAACTGCAGTGAGAAACTGTACACATAAGAAGAACCATTACATGACAAAGAACGGTACAAAAAACCACATTAAATTAACAATTAATGATTATTCTAATACAAACTCATTAAATTAAGCATAATATTTTTTTAATACGAACGAGAATGAAATAAATTAAATTGCAACTTTATCTAATTTCAAAATTAAAAAAGTAACAATTAATAATTATTCTAATATAAACTCATTAAATTAAGCATAACATGTCTAATACAAGTAAATTAAGCATTAAATTAATAAAAACTCATAATGTAAACTAATATAAACTCTTTTATTAATATAAACTCATTAATAAAAGTAACAATTAATAATTATTCTAATAAAAACTTATTAAATTAAGCATAATATTTTTTTAATATTAACGAGAATGAAATAAATTAAATTGCAACTTCATCTAATTTCAAAATTAAAAAAGTAACAATTAATAATTATTCTAATATAAACTCATTAAATTAAGCATAACATTTCTTTAAGTAAGAACTGGAATGAAATAAATTCAATTGCAACTTTATAATTAGATGGTTTTGATAAGAAATTTAGTATACAAATCTAACACAACTATATAATCAAACTAAAAACTAATCTAATAATATAAAAAATTTGACAAAAGTTCTAAAAAAATTTTGTAATGATGAAATGCAATTACAAAGAATAAAGTGCAGTTATAAATTTGTAGTGAGAAACTGTACACATAAGAAGAACCATTACATAACAAAGAGTTTTACAAACAACCACAGGTTTAGAAAACCAAGATCAAAACCTCCATACAGAACAATTTAAAATGTCACAATAAGCTGAAAAGTTATGCAATTACAAAGATAAAAGTGCAGTTATAAAACTACAGTGAGAAACTGTACACATAAGAAGAACCATTACATAATAAAGAACTATACAAACAACCACATTAAATTAACAATTAATGATTATTCTAATACAAACTCATTAAATTAAGAATAATATTTTTTTAATACGAACGAGAATGAAATAAATTAAATTGCAACTTTATCTAATTTCAAAATTAAAAAAGTAACAATTAATAATTATTCTAATATAAACTCATTAAATTAAACATAACATTTCTAATACAAGTAAATTAAGCATTAAATTAATAAAAACTCATAATGTAAACTAATATAAACTCTTTTATTAATATAAACTCATTAATAAAAGTAACAATTAATAATTATTCTAATACAAACTCATTAAATTAAGCATAATATTTTTTTAATACGAATGAGAATGAAATAAATTAAATTGCAACTTCATCTAATTTAAAAATTAAAAAAGTAACAATTAATAATTATTCTAATATAAACTCATTAAAATAAGCATAACATTTCTTTAAGTAAGAACTGGAATGAAATAAATTCAATTGCAACTTTATAATTAGATGGTTTTGATAAGAAATTCATTATACAAATCTAACAAAACTAGATAATCAAACTAAAAACTAATCTAATAATATAAAAAATTTGACAAAAGTTCTAAAAAAAAATTGTATTGATGAAATGCAATTACAAAGAATAAAGTGCAGTTATAAATTTGTAGTGAGAAACTGTACACATAAGAAGAACCATTACATAACAAAGAGTTTTACAAACAACCACAGGTCTAGAAAACCAATATCAAAACCTCCATACAGAACAATTTAAAATGTCACAATAAGCTGAAAAGTTATGCAATTACAAATATAAAAGTGCAGTTATAAAACTGCAGTGAGAAACTGTAAACATAAGAAGAACCATTACATAATAAAGAACTATACAAACAACCACATTAAATTAACAATTAATGATTATTCTAATACAAACTCATTAAATTAAGCATAATATTTTTTTAATACGAACGAGAATGAAATAAATTAAATTGCAACATTATCTAATAGCAAAATTAAAAAAGTAACAATTAATAATTATTCTAATATAAACTCATTAAATTAAGCATAACATTTCTTTAAGTAAGAACTGGAATGAAATAAATTCAATTGCAACTTTATAATTAGATGGTTTTGATAAGAAATTCAGTATACAAATCTAACACAACTAGATAATCAAACTAAAAACTAATCTAATAATATAAAAAATTTGACAAAAGTTCTAAAAAAAATTTGTATTGATGAAATGCAATTACAAAGAATAAAGTGCAGTTATAAATTTGTAGTGAGAAACTGTACACATAAGAAGAACCATTACATAACAAAGAGTTTTACAAACAACCACAGGTCTAGAAAAGCAAGATCAAAACCTCCATACAGAACAATTTAAAATGTCACAATAAGCTGAAAAGTTATGCAATTACAAAGATAAAAGTGCAGATATAAAACTGCAGAGAGAAACTATACACATAAGAAGAACCATTACATAATATAGAACTATACAAACAACCACATTAAATTAACAATTAATGATTATTCTAATACAAACTCATTAAATTAAGCATAATATTTTTTTAATACGAACGAGAATGAAATAAATTAAATTGCAACATTATCTAATTTCAAAATTAAAAAAGTAACAATTAATAATTATTCTAATATAAACTCATTAAATTAAGCATAACATTTCTAATACAAGTAAATTAAGCATTAAATTAATAAAAACTCATAATGTAAACTAATATAAACTCTTTTATTAATATAAACTCATTAATAAAAGTAACAATTAATAATTATTCTAATACAAACTCATTAAATTAAGCATAATATTTTTTTCATACGAACGAGAATGAAATAAATTAAATTGCAACTTTATCTAATTTCAAAATTTAAAAAATAACAATTAATAATTATTCTAATATAAACTCATTAAATTAAGCATAACATTTCTTTAAGTAAGAACTGGAATGAAATAAATTAAATTGCAACTTTATAATTAGATGGTTTTGATAAGAAATTTAGTATACAAATCTTTTAAATAACATACTGAACACAACTAGATAATCAAACTAAAAACAAATCTAATAATATAAAGAATTTGACAGAAATTCTAATTTTTTTTTGTATTGGTGAATTGCAATTACAAAGAATAAAGTGCAGTTATAAATCTACAGTGAGAAACTGTACACATAAAAAGAACCATTACATAACAAAGAGTTGTACAAACAACCACAGCTCTAGAAAATCAATATCAAAACCTCCATACAGAACAGTTTAAAATGTCACAATAAGCTGAAAAGTTATGCAATTACAAAGATAAAAGTGCAGTTATAAAACAGCATTGAGAAACTGTACACATAAGAAGAACCATTACATAACAAAGAACTGTACAAACAACCACATTAAATTAACAATTAATGATTATTCTAATACAAACTCATTGAATTAAGCATAATATTTTTTTAATACGAACGAGAATGAAATAAATTAAATTGCAACTTTATCTAATTTCAAAATTTAAAAAGTAACAATTAATAATTATTCTAATATAAACTCATTAAATTAAGCATAACATTTTTTCTAATACAAGTAAATTAAGCATTAAATTATTAAAAACTCATAATGTAAACTAATATAAACTCTTTTATTAATATAAACTCATTAATAAAAGTAACAATTAATAATTATTCTAATACAAACTCATTAAATTAAGCATAATATTTTTTTAATACGAACGAGAATGAAATAAATTAAATTTCAACTTTATTTAATTTCAAAATTAAAAAAGTAACAATTAATAATTATTCTAATATAAACTCATTAAATTAAGCATAACATTTCTTTATGTAAGAACTGGAATGAAATAAATTAAATTGCAACTTTTATAATTAGATGGTTTTGATAAGAAATTTAGTATACAAATCTAACACAACTAGATAATCAAACTAAAAACTAATCTAATAATATAAAGAGTTTGACAGAAGTTCTAAATTTTTTTTGTATTGATGAAATGCAATTACAAAGAATATAGTGCAGTTATAAATCTGCAGTGAGAAATTGTACACATAAGAAGAACCATTACATAAGAAAGAGTCGTACAGACAACCACAGCTCTAGAAAACCAAGATCAAAACCTCCATACAGAACAGTTTAAAATGTCACAATAAGCTAAAAAGTTATGCAATTACAAAGATAAAAGTGTAGTTATAAAACTACAGTGAGAAACTGTACACATAAGAAGAACCATTACATAACAAAGAACTATACAAACAACCACATTAAATTAACAATTAATGATTATTCTAATACAAACTCATTAAATTAAGCATAATATTTTTTTAATACGAACGAGAATGAAATAAATTAAATTGCAACATTATCTAATTTCAAAATTAAAAAAGTAACAATAAATAATTATTCTAATATAAACTCATTAAATTAAGCATAACATTTCTTTAAGTAAGAACTGGAATGAAATAAATTAAATTGCAACTTTATAATTAGATGGTTTTGATAAGAAATTCAGTATACAAATCTTTTAAATAACATACTGAACACAACTAGATAATCAAACTAAAAACTAATCTAATAATATAAAGAATTTGACAGAAGTTCTAAATTTTTTTTGTATTGATGAAATGCAATTACAAAGAATATAGTGCAGTTATAAATCTGTAGTGAGAAACTGTACACATAAGAGGAACCATTACATAACAAAGAGTTGTACAAACAACCACAGCTCTAGAAAACCAAGATCAAAACTTCCATATAGAACAGTTTAAAATGTCACAATAAGCTGAAAAGTTATGCAATTACAAAGATAAAAGTGCAGTTATAAAACTGCAGTGAGAAACTGTACACATAAGAAGAACCATTACATAACAAAGAACTGTACAAACAACCACATTAAATTAACAATTAATGATTATTCTAATACAAACTCATTAAATTAAGCATAATATTTTTTTAATACGAATGAGAATGAAATAAATTAAAATTTAACTTTATCTAATTTCAAAATTAAAATGGTAACAATTAATAATTATTCTAATATAAACTCATTAAATTAAGCATAACATTTCTAATACAAGTAAATTAAGCATTAAATTAATAAAAACTCATAATGTAAACTAATATAAACTGTAATAACCCTCCTGGTTGCTAGTTGGACTCAGTAGTGTTATGTTTTATTTTGCTACTCAGATACTATGATGATACTGTTATTGTTTGATGTGGTTAGTTAGATGTTTGATGATGTGTTATTTCATTATGGACATGATTACCTTATATGACATTATGGTTGGTTATATCAGTTGATTTTGTGAATTATGATATGATGCAGTGATTTAATTTAATATGTTATGAGATGATTGTTAGTTAGAAATGTAATTCATTGATTATGTTATAATTGTTAGAATAGGTGTGATGAAGGACAATATAGCATCACTCGTTCGTGAGTGCCCTGTTATGTTGCGATTCCTTCTCACAATGCAGGTTTTTGATTTAATGCTTTGATGTTATGTATATATGCACATGTACACAACTTCGTTTGTATGCAGGATTGCAGGTACAAGTCTCGATTCCACCTGCTTTGGCAGGACAGGGTGAGCACCAATAACCCAACGGTTAAATGTTGAAACAGAGGTGACGATGAAGTCCTCCCGTCCCATGATGTCAGGTCATCTCGTTGATTGGTATTGTTCATTTTTGTAATTGTCGTCACTGTGGTTTGTGTTTTGTAATTGTCGTCTCTTGATTAATGTTGGTACTTTATTTGTTGTGGTGTAACCGATTTGATGATGGAAGTAATTAGTTGTTTTAATGTTAGATTTAAATTATAATAGAATATTTAAATGATTTAATTATTTTTTAAAAAAATCATATATTTCAATTAAATAATAATTAAATATTAAATGTGACTTAATTATTTTTAATCAATTTTCTAGTGGTGGATAATTATGTGAATAATTTATTTAAATTAAATATGTAATGTGAGGTGCAAGAAAAGTTGCAAAAATAGAAATTGAAGCAATAAAACAAATAAAAGAATAAAAAGACAGTGTGAGCCAATAGGAATAGAGAGTTGGGAAAAAGCTAGTTTTTAAAGAATTGATTTTCTTTTAATTTGGATTTTTGAGAGTTTTTGGAGAGATGGGCAATATATTTTTATTTAATTATGAATTTTTGTAAGTTCTTACACACACAGAAGATCAGGGAGAGAGAGAGATGCTCAAGACATTGTCTATGTACTTTTGATTCTAAGGAGTTTAGTTTTGAATTCTTTGCTATTATTTGAGGAGAGTTCTAAGAAGGAAATTGGTCTTCAATCTGTTACTAGTGTTGTCTTGGGGAGTTCTTTCTGGATTAAGAAGTGGAATCGAGTTCGAGGGCATCAGAGTCAAGTAGGCATCTTCAGATTTGTCGAATAAGCTTTGGACACCAGGTTCCTCTCGAAGTCTTCTTCTCGTACCCTTTCTTTTATCTGTCTGTTTCAGAAAAGAAAAATAAACTTTATTATAAATGATTTTTGTGAATATAGGAAAAAACTACTGTTTGAACTGAAAACTAGGGCAAGTTATTAGACTGGAAACAAAGAAAATCATAGTTATTATACTGTACCAATCTTTGTCAAAACAAGAACCCCGATCTTCTGAAACATTCAATTTATCAATGATAGGATTGTAGAAAAGATGATTTAGTTATTGAAGAAAATAAAATTGGAGGTTTCTCAATATTTTGATCTATGATGGATCTATTTGATGTTCTGTATTTTACTCTCTGTTTTTAATTTATATGCTAAAAGAGTATATACATATGATATATATATATATATATATATATATATATATTCTTTCATATATATATATATATATATATATATATATATATATATATATATATATATATATATATATATATATATATATATATATATATATATATATATATCTATATGTATAAATATTATGTATCTATATGAAACTCTTTATATTTTATCAGCACTATGCGTCGGCCATCGGCCGTACATCTGATAAATAAATTAAAAATTTGTCAGAAATCAAATTATTGAGTGTCATATTTTGAGTTATTAGTTTTTAATAAAAATTGAAATTAATTTTATGTATACTTCGTTTTGTTTTTGGGTTATATTGAATTTTTGTTCCTACCAGAGATATTTTTATTTTCTGTAACTTGTGATTTTTTTTGGAACCCGTGTTGTCCGGGCGACTGAAATCATGTTTCGTGCTTTGATATAAAAATTTAATTAAATATGAGTCAAAACCGGTTATCGAAATTTGTTTTGGTTATAAAATTTATTAGTATGGGGATAGGGGAGGGGACGGCTGGGCCGTACCCCGTCCCGGCCCCAGGTAAGCCACGGACTGCACATAGCAGTCCTTACAGACTGCTGTGCGTAGCAGTCCGTAGACTGCTGCGTACAGCAGCCTGTAAGGGCTGTTGTACCAGCCGCAGCAAGCCTGTACATGTCGTGGCCACTTGCTTGAGTTTGTTTAAAATTTAATTTTTTGTAACACCCCTCCATTTTGGCTCTTTGATCGACATTTTTCTTCCCTGTTATGATTGCATTTAAGTATGCTTATGATGTAGAAGTTATATGTTGATGTGATGTTCTTTTATTCCGATGTTATCCTCATGTCATGATTTGGAGTAACTTAGAATATATCTGATTAAATGATGGTTATGTTATTGAGCTTATCTTTGATGATAGATGTGTCAGTTAATGATATGGTATTGGTGAAAGGGACGGATTGTATCACTCGCTTGCGAGCACCCTACGATTCTGAGATTTCCTCTTCACAGTGTGATTGATCATATTATGTATATATGCACGTTCGACATGCTCTTTGTTGTAGGTTGGCAGGTACATGACATCGACTCCACCTGGTTCCCAGGTTTGAGTGTGTCCATTGACCAACGGAAATTAATTGGGAGATAGTAGCTAGGTTTTTCGAACCAAGTCGTCACCCTAGTCATAGCGTGTTGTTGGGTTGTCGTCGGGGTCAGTTGTTTTAACTTGGTCAGTTCCCCTTGAGTGTTTATTTAATTTCAAATTTAAAGTTTATTAAATGACTTGCGTAGTTTAATTAATGATTAAATGTGTTTAGTTGCAAGTTAAAAGTGATTAAATAGCTTTTGAAATTTATAAATGATGAATGTTTTGTCTTATTGAGATGTTGGAAAATTAGTGATTAATTAATTAATTTAATTGAATTAATAAAATAATCTAATTTTGAATTAGATTTATTTTATTGACTAATTAAATTAATAGGGATAAATTAAATCAATTTAGTCATGTTGGCATCATTAGATATTTGGATTAAATCAAAAAATTAGAAATATGTTCTATATTTTACTCCAAGAAATAAAGTTAAAAATAAAACAAAACTAAAAGGTATTTCATTCTATTTGGAAAATAGGATTTTGTTTTAAGTCATTTAAAAGTTCAAATGTTTCAAAAGGCAATGACTTGGTGGAAAAGATATTTTTTTTTGGAAATAGTTGACTATTATTTTATTTTTTGGTAAAAGATATTTGTGAGTTTGAAATTGAAATGGGTATTGGAATTGAAATTGAAATTAGAATTGGAATTAAAGTAGAATTTGAAATTGAAGTTACAATTTAATTTGAGTTTGAATTTGAATTTGGGGGAGACATTATATTTCATTTTGGGGTTTTATTTTTGGTGTGTGGTTTTTGGGGATAAAGAATTTGGGTTTGCAAAAAAAAAAAAAAAGGGGAGAAAAGGGTTTGGATCTTGGTTGGAGAAAATCTGGGATTTGAAAGAGGAAGCTTGGAAGGAGTTCTCAAATTTGTTTTGGCCAGCACTCAACTTCAAATTGTTTTCAAAACTTCAAAATCACAGGTATTCTTCCCTTTTGGATTGGTTTTGAGTTTTGAAATTGTAATTTAAAAGCTTGGTTTTATGCAATTCTGAAACCCTCATTGGAATTTTGAAATAGGAAAGAAAACAAGAAAACACAACTTAACCATAGAAAATACAAGAAGAACACCAGATCTTGCAAAACATCTCTTTGACATTGAAAAACAATTTGAGAAATATGTGCTAATGGCTTTATAATTAAACATTTTCATTTTTTTTTAATATATATATATATATATATATTTTGGTTTTAAAAGGAAAAACGCAGGGTGTGCCGTCGCATTTATTTTCACGTTTTCTTTTCCGCGTTTTATTTATGTGAAATATAATAAAGTAAAATAAATAAAATAAAAATAAAAATTTGGGGCTTAGAGGGGGGCGGTTAGCCACCACCCCGTGGAAGGTCGCTGCCAATGGCAGCGCCCCCCAACAGTCTGTGGGAGGTGCTGCCATGGGCAGCGCCGCCTCCCACAGGGGGGAGGCTGGGTGCGGCCATGGCCGCGTCCCCTCCTCTCTTTTGGGGGCCGCGGCCAAACCCTAGGGTGCGGGCTCTTTTAATTTCTATTTTTTATATATAATTTAATATATATATTATTATATATATAATAATTGATTATTATATATGGTAATATATATATTATATATATATATTTTTTGTATGTTTTAATTTATTTTATTATTTAAAAATATAATAAATATATTATATGGTATATAATATATTTTATTATATATATTTAAATAATGGGGTTTATTTTAAATGTTGTTTTGGAATTTAAATGGAAGTTTAAGAAATAAAATGAAATAATTATTCATTTAATAGATGATTGTGTTTTAATATAAGCATGTTATATTGGTGATTTTGTTTATAAATAAGGGCAAAAAAAAAAAAAAAAATTGAATTTGAATAAGGATTAAACGATTTAATTTAATGTTATTTATTATGATATCTGGATTTTGAACATAATAGTGAAACCTAGAGATAACAAAAGATTTAGTTCAATCAGATGATTTTTTTTTTTAGTCATTGAAATTTGATCATAGAACATAACTGAAGAGCTTCGGGTTAACGAAGGATTTAGTTAATCTGAGGACTTTACTTGTCAAAGTTTTTTTTGGTAATTGATTTTGATTATTACGGATAATTGAGTCAAATAAAATTAAATAGACAGATTTAAAATATAGGTTATCCTAAGATGATTTGGTTGCAAAATAAAAGCTAAAGTGGATTCTATATTCCAACGAATTATTTAGAATGTTGAATTTTAATAGTCAAAGGATATAGTTTAAAAGGGAGATTTTAGATAATCAAGTACTTTTACTTGAAAGGTTGATTTTATTAAGAAATGTGGTTGAGAAACAAAATATAATTATTGGATTAAACTCCTTAAGTTGTCAACGTGCTTTGAGCTACAATCGAGCTTGTGCAAATAATGTTAGCTATTTATTTAATTTCTTGTGTGACGTAATTGATTGACTTACTAGTTAATCTGATTATTATTTTGTTAATCAATGGTTTCATTTATAGTGTCCGATCGTGGAACTAGAGAAATAATTGATTATTTATGTTATACCATTGTTTTGATATATGTTGTATATTTAAATAATAAATATATATTTAATATATATTTATATTTAAAATAAGAGTTTCAATATGAATTATTTTATTGAAGTTGAGGTTAAATGGATTTTAGATTTAAATAATATTATTTAAAAGATGGCTTGATCATTATGAATAAATCAAAAAAAATGGAATAAACTTTTAGATGTAATCTTTCGTCAGTTACCAATAGAATTTGATTAATCCTCAAGTGTGTGCAATTATTGTTAGTTATTAATTGTTTCCTTTTACGTTATACTATTGTTCTGCTTGGATTTAAAATATCCTAACAATAGGTTGTGGAATGATGCTCTTTTTTTTTTATATTGAAAGGAATAGATAAGATTCGTGAAAGTTATATTGTTGAGAACTTATAAGTATTAGTAAATGATTAAATATATGATGCATATATGTTCTTTGGTTTCTGTTTGATGAGAAAAGATTGTTTGCCGGAATTGACCTCGAGTTATTTAAAGAACGTGTGTGTTTATGATTGTTGATTTAAGTGATTTCTTGTTGGTATGATTTGGGCAATTATTGTTATGTTCATGAGCGTGCTTTGGCTGTGCTGGATTTTATTCCTTGAGGGTAGGGACTCTTTGATTTCATTATGATTTCGTGTTGGCCTTGTTGATCATGTAAGTCTTCCAGTTGTGTTTTCTTGAGAAAATGTTATGTCTCTTGTGATTTGCTTTGTCTACCTTGGTTTGTGTGTGAGTTAAGCTTCAGTGGAAACCTGGTTCTTTGTGTGGGTTGTGTGACCTCGTGATTAAAGGTCGAGTTGTGTATCAGTTCATTATGTGGGTTGTGTGACCTCGTGATTAAAGGTTGAGTTGTGTATCAGTTCATTATGCGGGTTGTTATGTAGTCAACCTTGTGTTAGCCTTGGGTAGAGCACGTTTTGGTTTCAAGTTTTGTACATCCGTAGGGATGTGTTACCTGTTAAGGTGTTTTGTTTATTTGTGATAAGTGTTAGCGCATTGTATACCCTTGGCATGTGGTTGAGTTATGTGTTGTCGATAGGGGAGTGGCTTTCAAATAAGCGCCGGGCCCAAAGTGGTTCCAGGATAACTCGTGTGAGAGTCAGTTAATTAAGTGAAAATTAAAAATAACTTATTCTAGGGAGAGAGTAGCTTGAACATTAATAAGATAATTTAGCCTCGCTCATTGGCTCAAGGGCTTGTACGAGACTTGAGATGGGTCGGGAAGGCCTGGAATGGCAAGATCGTTATCTCGTCCTTATGAGAGATAATCAGTTCCGCTCTAGTGTGCATGTGGGGCCGGGAGTCGGTTGAGGTTTCCAGGATATCCCTAGAGGGGGGCCAGGACCTAGGAAGACTAGCCAGGAGATCCCATGTAACCTTTGCGATGACACTCTTCCTATGACAGCAGTTGGTATGGTGTTGTACCGTTGGTTTGTTTTGTACAGTGATTGTACTCGTTTTTGTTCTCTGGAAGCATTGTAATCATGTGACTAAGAGATGTGGTATATATTCTTGTTGGCAGTTCAGTTTTTGTGTTGGTCTGTGTCTAGTGGTAGATGGTCTGGTCTAGGAAATCCTTGTTGCTATCTCCTAGCACGGAGGGAGTGGGGCCTTTGGGTTCCACGTGGTCGCGTGGCGTGCATCTTTCTCCATTGGTTCTCCTTCTTGACCGTGTGGCCGTGATTTCTAGTTAGAGAGCTCGTAGGCGGTGGTTGCTTTTCTGGCTTCATTCTTTTAAATTGATCTTTATTCTTTTACCCCTCATTTATTATTGAGGTGGAATTTGTAAATTGTAATCATGATTATTGGATTTATTTCATTCGGGGAATGAGTGTTGTAATCTTATTGTTTAAATGGTGTTAATAGGAATCTTGAGGTATTTATCCTCCTTGTTGTAATTTATCTTGTATTGAATGTATGTAATCTTAATTCTGTAAATGATTAATGTTTTGGTTTCAGTTGATGTTAATTGTTGTTTGGGTTTTTAAGTAATCTTTGTCTCGTGGCCTTAGAGGTTGTTGGCAATATGTATTCATTTTACGTGTTATTTGTACTTAAAAAAAAAAAATTGGTACGTTTAAGTAGTGAATTGCAACTTCCTCTAAGGTTGCGTGGCGGGGCATTACATTTTTATTTAATATTTTATTTACATTTTTTATTTGTATGTTTTGATATATATATATATATATATTATATATATATATACCAATATATATATATGTATATATATATATATATTTGAAATTATATTTGTATTGTATTTTATTTGATGTTATTTTAATCAGGGTATTTAATATTATGTATTTTAATGTAATTTTAATTGTTTAATTTTAAAGTTTATTTATTATATTTTAAGAATAGAATTGCGTATTTGAAATTAAATACTTGATGTCGTTATTAGTTAAGGGATTTTGATATATTTTAAAATGACACTGTTCTTGATCGTTTGGTTAAGCAAATTTGTTACACAACAATTGAACTTTAACGGTGATTGTAGACCTTGTTGCGACACTTGTAATTGGTTACATAATCGAGAGTAGAATTAAACGTAGTGGTGCAACCTTGTAATGTTATCTGAATTTTCTTTTATGTCGTGGTTTTCTTTGTTCAGAGTTGTCGATGTGGGAACCGTATTGGTCTGTGAAAATCTTATTCCAGAGGCTTGTGATTTAAAGTGTTATTTACCTTTTTTTATGCTTTTGAGCGTTATTGGTGTTATGTTAGGAAGGGTTGGACGGGTTTGCAAGTCTTTTGATTATGTGTAGTTGCGAGATGGTTAATGCCTCGTGTATCTGATTTTGGTTTTATGATTAATATGTGTTGGTTCAACCCTTGCCTACTTGAGATATGTTAGGGGTCATAGGAGGGAGAGTGGCTCTTCATGGGCGCCGGCGCCTCAGGATGAGGAAGGGCTCAGGATAACCCACGAATGAGTAAGCTAAACAAGTGATAACCTAAAAAATAGAATTAGGGGGGTTGGGTAGTTTAAAAACACAAGATAATAAAACATTGGATTCCTCGGCTATGCATTAGGGCTACCATAGACTAGTGATAGACTGAGAAGGCCGTGGTCGGCATAGTCATAGTCTCGTCTTCATGAGAGATTTTTGGCTCCGCATCAGCTACCCTATGGTGTCGGCGCCTCAGTTAGGAGGAAGGGCCAGGAGATCCATAGATGGGTGCCGGCGCCTCAGTTGGAGGAAGGGCCAGGAGAATCCCATGAGAGCTATGCGATGACACTCTCCACTTGACACCCTTGTGCGTTGTTGTTGTTGCCTCTGGATGTTATCTCTTTATGATGTTTCTTTGAATTCTTGTGAGTTTGTTTCATGATTGTTGGTTGATAGTACTTCATGTTATTGTGATGAGTTAGGAAAGAATTTCTCCAAAATCAAGATCTTCAAATTTCACAGGTATTTCCCTGGTGTTTTATGATGCAAGCTCTTGAAATGAATTTTCTTTAATTGTAAATTATTGAATTGTCTTGAAATCTTTCTGTAAAAATTTCTCTGGTAAATTTGTACCTCTCTATTTTTGATGAAAAAGAAAATGAATTTTCTTTTGGAAAAGTTATAAAAATAAAATCCTGTACAAAGATATTTTTCTCAAATTTCTGTAAAAAAATTAAAAAAATGTCAATCTCTGTGTTTGAAAATTTCTGAGAAATTAATTTATGTATTTTCTTAAAAGAATATATATATTTTTATATATATATAAACATTTTATATATATATATATAAATGTATTACTATGTGAATTTGTACCAGACGAAATTCGTCAAAAGAATCATGAAATTTTTGAAGTTTTGTTTTATCCGCCGTACTGGCGAATGCTAGAAATGTTTATTTAATTTGAGGGTTTGTATTTTCGGAAATTTATATTGAAAATTTCTTTTGTTAAAATTTATTTAAAAAAAAAAGAAATCATGTTTTTTTATTAAACGCAGTGGACGGGATTATTTTTTTGGAAAAGACGAATTGAAATCCATAGGGTTAATTTCATTTGATTTCATAGAGAAATATAAAAAAAAAAAAAAATGCAGTTCACAATTTTTAGAATCGCCGTAGATTTTATGTTATTTTAAAAAATGAATATAAAAAAAAATGTATGAAATCTCCACACAGAAGGCAGTGGGAAGGCGCAGGGGCCTCCCCACAGCCGCCCATGTGGAGCGGCAGTGGCTGCGAAGGCAGCCCTGTGCTGCCTTCACAGGCAGCGCATAGGCCACCGCCGCCGCCACCGCGGCTCTTAGGGATGGCTGCACAGCAGCCGAAACCCTAGTATTAGATTTTGTTTTAAAATTTGAAATTAAAATTTTGATTTGTTTTATTTATATATATTTTAATTATAATATATATATATATAATATTTATATTATATAATATATATATAATATATATTATTATAATATTATATATATTAAACATTTGAATTTTAATTGAAAATAATCATTTTAATATGAATATTTTTAAAGGTTAGTTTGTTATTATAAATTTAATTTTAAAAGAATATATTTGTATATATGAATTGGATTTAATTTAAAATCTGATGTTTTTGTAAGTTAAATCAATTAGAGATTTTATTTTTAAACTAAATGGGGAGAATAAACTTAATTTTTAGATGAATTGTTTCAATTCTTTCTCTCCCTTTATTGTTGAATGGATTTTGTATATCCAAAAAGGTAGAAATGTATTTGTTTTAAGATATTTTAATTTGTGAATTGGAGAAAAAGGGGAATGTCTCTAAGAAACAAGTCTTCCAGAATTAAATTGGGTAAATGGGGGTATTAATTGTTTTCGAAGTATTTCTTATCAACTTGGATTGTACAAGAGTAAAACATGGTGTTTGAAACTATTTTGTTATATATGCTATTGTGAGTCATAATTTGTACCCATGGTAAACCCTAGTCAAGAAAACCTAGTATCCTTGTTATGTTTAGGGGAGTGGCTAGTCGTAAGGGCTGACACACAAAGTGGTGTCAGGGTAACTTACAAATAGTTAAGTAAGTCAGTGAAAACTAAAGAATATAATAGATAGATCTAAAACTTTTAACAAGATGTGCATGCCTCACTTATGACTCTTGAGCTTCCATAGTCTTGAGTATAAGTCGAGAAGGCCTGGAATGGCAAAATCGGTGTCTCGTTTCCTTAAGAGGCATTTGATTCCGCAACTGTATGTAATAGGGGCCGGGTTTTGTAAGAGGTTACTAGGGTAACCCAAGGATTGGGGGCCGGGACCTAGGAAGAAACACCAGGGTAACCATTGCATCGTTGTGATGACACTCCACCTAGAATAACAGTTAAACCTTGTGTTTGTATTTCAAATCAAATGTCAAAATCTGGAAGCAATGTAACCAATAGTTTGTATGTACTAGTGTCTAGGGTTAGTAGATTTGGTCTAGGTAGCCTTATTACTATCTCCTAGCACGGGGGATGGACCTACGGGTACCACATGGTTGGGTGGAACGTGCACCTTACTCCGTTGGGTCCCTAGTTCGATTGTAGCATTGAGCGCTTCATGGATGGAGAGCTCGCACATGGATTCCTTCTATTCTTTCATCATTGTATATTGTAAACTTGAAATGTAAAATTATCCCTCAAATGTATAAGAGGTGATTCTCTGTAAAATTGTATCTATTATTTGAACTATCTCATCAGATGGATGAGTAATGTAATATCATATCATTGCAATGTATGGAAATGTATTTGTACTTTATTATATCTTGAATGGGAATTTAAATTATTATGCAATGTTTATTTTATGTTATGAATTATTAAGTGCAATGCGAAGTACTTAAGTCGCTTATGGAAAACTTAAAGTAGTGTAACGTCGTTTAACCTAAGAATGTATGCAACTAATTAACATAATATTAATACTTTAAAAAAAAAATTATTACACTTTTATATCACTTTTGCAACATTCTTAGGTTATTTAGACGGGGCATTACATAATAGTTAGGCTCTTTTGTAACTCTTTTAAGAGATTTATCATGGATGTAATTATGCGATGTTTATCATACTCGCATCATGGTTATCGGATGTATCATTGTATATGGTTATCATAAATTCTATGGTTATGTTATATTCTTTATCTTTATTTATGTTTAGTGTTGCGAAGTAACCTCGCGTGCCCCAGAGAACCAAGTGTGTTAATGCTATGTAATATGTTATGTGGTTATGGTTAATGTCATTGCATGTTTAATTTAATTGTTTTAAAAAAAAAAAATTATTGCATTGTGTGTTCTCTGGGGTTTGCACGACGAGCGTTACATAAACTCTTTTATTAATATAAACTCATTAATAAAAGTAACAATTAATAATTATTCTAATACAAACTCATTAAATTAAGCATAATATTTTTTTAATATGAACGAGAATGAAATAAATTAAATTGCAACTTTATCTAATTTCAAATTTAAAAAAGTAACAATTAATAATTATTCTAATATAAACTCATTAAATTAAGCATAAAATTTCTTTAAGTAAGAACTGGAATGAAATAAATTAAATTGCAACTTTATAATTAGATGGTTTTGATAAGAAATTTACTATACAAATCTAACACAACTAGATAATCAAACTAAAAACTAATCTAATAATATAAAGAATTTGACAGAAGTTCTAAATTTTTTTTGTATTGATGAAATGCAATTACAAAGAATATAGTGCAGTTATAAATCTGTAGTGAGAAACTGTACACATAAGAGGAACCATTACATAACAAAGAGTTGTACAAACAACCACAGCTCTAGAAAACCAAGATCAAAACCTCCATATAGAACAGTTTAAAATGTCACAATAAGCTGAAAAGTTATGCAATTACAAAGATAAAAGTGCAGTTATAAAACTGCAGTGAGAAACTGTACACATAAGAAGAACCATTACATAACAAAGAACTGTACAAACAACCACATTAAATTAACAATTAATGATTATTCTAATACAAACTCATTAAATTAAGCATAATATTTTTTTAATACGAACGAGAATGAAATAAATTAAATTGCAACTTTATCTAATTTCAAAATTAAAAAAGTAACAATTAATAATTATTCTAATATAATGTAATGCCCCGTCGTGCGAACCCCAAAGGACAACTAAATCAACAATTACCACACAATTTTTTTTTTATTATTAAAAGTAAAACTAACATACATGAGATGCACATTAAGTTATGACATGAAAATCCATTTAAACAAACCCAATATCATTTACGTCCCTTGGGGTTCATGAGGATACATTATGAAACTTAATTCCATACATCAATGACAAAGAATGAAAACCAAATTTAAACCATGACAAGGCATACATATAAACCATCGATAAGAACCATTCACTTAAATAAATACAACTCTTTGAATAACATCTGATATGGAAACATATCCACACAAGGTTTACCAATGCCAAAATATTACATCACATCCTTTTCATTACTTTACATTGTTCAAATCTTACAATGATACAAACATGTTTCCCAATATGGGTAGGAACCACATGACAGAATAGAATGGTACAACTCTGGAGTTGCCGCAACAGCACCAATTTGCACCTCTTGATCCTTGACTGGGGACCCAATGGGGTGCTTAGCACATTCCACCCGACCACGTGGGTCCGAAGACCCACCCCCCGTGCTAAGGAGCTGGCAAGAAGAGACCTCAACCAAGAACATCCAAATAGGGAACCACAAGACTCAATGCCATACAAAGGTATCATAAAACAAGGATTACAATGACATAATCAACAACAAATTCATGAGTCAATAAAATCAATAAAGTTATGAAACTCATCACATTTAACCCAAGCAATAACAATTAAGCAAGTCACCAAAGAACATTCATAAATCATTTTCACAAGAATCTGAAACAACATAAAGATTACAATATCCAAAGGTGACAAGAAACAAGAACAAGGGTGTCTAGTGGAGAGTGTCATCGCATAGCTCCCACAGGATTCTCCTGGCCCTTCCTCCAACTGAGGCGCCGGCACCTATCTATGGATCTCCTGGCCCTTCCTCCTAACTGAGGCGCCGGCACCATAGGGTAGCTAATGCAGAGCCGATAATCTCTCATGAAGACGAGACTACAACTTCGCCGACCACGGCCTTCTCAGTCTATCACTAGTCTATGGTAGCTCTAATGCATAGACGAGGAAATCCAGTTTTAATTATCTTGTGTGTTTTACTACCCTTCCCCCTAAATTCTATTGTTTAGGTTATCACTTGTTTAATTACTCTTTCGTGGGTTATCCTGAGCCCTTCCTCGTCCTGAGGCGCCGGCGCCCACGAAGAGCCACTCTCCCTATGACCCCTAACATATCTCAAAATAGGCAAGGGTTGTACCGTAACCAAAAAATAAATAATCTCAAGACCAAACTATGCGAGGCTTTAACGATCTCGCTATAAACACATAATGAATGTCTCAACAATTCCTGTACAACCCTTTTAAAATCACGATATCAAAACACTTGCCTCATCAAGGGCACATAAAGAGAAAACATCAACTGAAAATAATCTCAAGCCTCTGGAAGCCAAAAGAACGACAATCCACAAACAAGGGTAAAGAAGCAAATATGGTTTCAACACGAAAACTTAACATTTGAAAATCTCTTCAACCAAAATGACTCAAACGAGAGACAAAATAATAAGGAGCCATCATAATCATCCTTTAACTCAACACAAACACGATGAACCAAAACACCACCAAACAAAATAACCCAACCAACAATGGAACATAAGACTTTAAGATGGGCTAACAGAATAACCATTTCATGTTTTCAATAAATCAACAATTTCAAGGTAACATACATCACTATGTGCTAACCTCCATTCAATTCACTATAATTGTATTAATATTTCCACAATGGAATATTTCTTGATTTACACAAATTCATAAATACAATACAAAGAGGGTAGAAATCCCTTACTGATTACTACAATTACATTCATGTAATTCCCCATAAACATATTTATATATATATACAAAATAACAATTCATTTATAATTAACTATTATTTATTTACTTTCTTACTTATTTAAATTACATATAATATATATATAAAACTATCTTTCATTTAGAATTCTTAAAAAAAAACTAACATTCTTACTTATCTCTAATTTGAAGAAGATTTCCTAACAAAAGTAATCAGACAAAAATCTATCTTAAGGTTGAAATGTTATTAGCTAATCCACTTTTCTTTAATTTTAAACCCTTCCTTATTTAAAGTCCCATCTTAAAAGAATCAAGGGAATGTGACTTATTTCCAAATCTTAGATTTATACATATATCACCCTAATCACAAAATCAATTATTTCCTAAATATAACACTTCCGATGTGGAATGCCACCTAATAATATCTTAAGTAAAAAGTTAATATTTCAAGCGGAGTTTAAAATTGTTAACACTAATTTCATAAAAGTTTAACTAAATCTAGTCACCATATTTTACCTACATGATCATATAACTTACCTAGACATGAACATCCTTTACAATAAGGATAATAAAAATATCTATATGAATATGACATACGAATTATAAAATATTATTTCCAATTATAAAAAATAACTACATAAATGATCTAACTACATCAATCATTTTTTTTATTTTTTTTTCCTACCAGTTTGGAGAACTAATTACATTAAAATTCATTAAGGGAAACTATTCCTCCTCAAGGTAAATGCAGAATTAGTGTTCTATCTATACCAAAAGGGATAGCCATATATTTATAAATTCTTCAACTCCTAATGTACTAAATAATTATTCACCCTGCACTCTGATTATAATTATAAAGATACACATAAAAGTATGCACTTTATAGGCATTTTGTGGCTAGAAAAACAATGTTTCAACTCTAAGTGTTGTAACTGTGACAGGTTTCTAGGTATATTAGAAAGTCGATATTGGACTTAGGAAATATCGACATCTACTTGCATTAGTATCAAATCCCAAATGAAATCCACAGGGTTGAAGGTTAGGAGAAAGGTAAGGTGCAAATACGTGACTTATGAGAAGGAGAAATAATGTATAACTTATTTTTTGAACTTGACACATTGCTGTTTGATGGCGAGATAGGTTGACAATAAAAAAAATAGAGAGATTATTTTAACCTCTACAACGTTCTATTTTCAAGTACTGCAGAAGTGTCAGGTTGCCAATAGAATTAAGAAGGTTATTTACACCCCTACAGTCTTCTATGTTTCGAGTGCTGCATCTGCGGAAGCTTCTAACGAATCAGGGAGGTTATTTAAAATTTACTACGCCCTTGCAAAACCAAAGGTTACAGTTGTGATAGATTTCCAATGGTTTCATGGAGGCGATTTAATTCTGTACAATGCCTCAACTCTAAATGTTGTAACTGTCGTAGGTTGCCAAGTATATTAGAAAGTGAATAATGGAATTTGGAACTATCGCCATCTACTTGCACTATTAACATTATTTTCAAGTGCTACAATCGCAGTAGATTGTCAGTAGAATCTACAGAATTAAATAAGGACTCACAAGTTGCCAACTTGAGACCCCTAGCAGTATTTACAAGTTACGAAACTTGCCTTCAGAATCAGGGACTCATGATATATCAGCTGTGTGGTATAATTGATTAAATCTCACAGTCATATGTAGCTACGGACTTGCATGTTTTATATGGTCTTTGCATTGTACCTCAAAGTTTCCTCAGTTTACCTAGTAGTGCATACTCGACATGTTTTCTTTGGATTTCTTTTTATGTTTGTCCTTCCTTTTGATAATAATATTATTCGGTTTCCTTGCCTTATGTGAACTATTGAAAACAACATGAAATACATTTTGGAACGAGTATTGTTTTTTTTTTTTTTAAAGAGAAATCCTCTATTCTTTTGATAAGAAAGATAGATCTATTGTTGCCAATTAGTTTCTACCATGAGCACCTACTCTAATTGCATGTGCATTGCGTTCCCTTAATAAGCTTTTGTATTGAGTTTTTTGATTCTTGCATCATTAATATTGTAATAGTTATGATTTACTTCATCTGCAAGTGTTAGCCGGTTCAACCTAAATATTTCATGTTATCGCATTTCAGATACTGATGCTTGTTGTCTCTGCAGCGTAAAGAAGAGGGAAACACGCGAGGCTGGTTTCAGGGTGCAATTGGCGCAGTGAGATCTTAAGAGTTCACTCTCAAATTTTTGAGAAGGTTTAGAGGGATTTTGAACGAAATCTTGCTTCCAAATGACATTTTCTTTCCTTCTACCGAACTAGAAAAAATTTATTTGACAATCTACAATGGGGAAATTCATAAATGGATGATTTAGACTATAAACAAACATGCATCAGAATAATATATCTTTGAATAGCATAAAGAAACTGATTATCATGTTGTGTGAAGATAAAACAATTTACAATATTTAGGGAACTATTGGTGATCTGCATTGTACAATCGCCATTATGGTGATAACATCAATCCCAAATTTCTTGATAAAACATGTAACGCCCCGCTGTGTGAACCCCAAAGGACAAATACATAATAATTACAGCACCATTTTTTTTTTTTAAGTAAACATAACATACATGTATTACACACTAAGTCATGACATGAATTCCATTTAAGTAGATTCACTAACACACACATCCCTTGGGGTACACAAAGAGTCATTACGAGACTGAGATCCACACAACAACAATAAAGAATAAAATCCAAAGATATATTCCATAACAAAATAAATATTAACAAATATAACACATACATGATAATCATTGATAAGAAACCATTTGAGTACATAAATACAACATATAAATAATTAACTTAACACATTGAATTACAATTGCCATGGTCAATAACCACACCGAGCTAACATTACATTATAGTACAATGATACAAAGGTACAATGATACAAGAGTGTTTCCAAACATAAATGGAAACCATACATAAGATAACATAATACAAATAAACAGATGAAAACTAGCTCCAAGATGGATACAACTCTGGAGTCGCTGCAACCGCACCAATCCGCACCTCTCGATCCTCGACTGGGGACCCAATGGGGTGCTTAGCACGTTCCACCCGACCATGTGAGTCTGAAGACCCACCCCCCGTGCTAGGAGCTAACAAGAAAGAGCCCTCAACCAAGAACATCCAAACACGGAACCACAAGACTCAACAACATACAAAAGTATCATAAAACTCAAGGATTACAATGACATAATCAACAACAACCAAGAGTTATTAAAATAACTTAAAATCATACATCTCATCACATAAATCAAAGCAATGACTAGTAACAAGTAACCAAAGGATGATCATGAAACACTTCCAACTCAACTAAACATAATACAATTCCAAATTGCAATTAAACAACACAATAACATCATATCACAGTATCATAAGATACAAGATCGTAAATCAAATATAAATGAGATCATACAAGACCACAAAACATACTAAAGATGTATTAAAACAATAATCATAAATCAATTTAAATCAATTCAAACAACAATCTAAAACAACTCCCACAACCTACTTCCAGAGGACCACAAAGTAAAACACATGGGCAACTAGGGGAGAGTGTCATCGCATAGTCCTACATGGGCTGTCCTGTGCTCTTCCTCCCAACTGGAGGCGCCGGTCCCATCTATGGCTGTCCTGTGCTCTTCCTCCCAACTGGAGGCGTCGGTCCATAGTGTAGTGTCCCTCCAGTTTAGACATACTGTTAGATTTGACTCTGCTTGTTAGATTACTTTGATACTATGTTGATTCTTTTCAGAGGAGATTCTAGATACTATGTTGTTTTGATTTTGCGGATGATACATTGACATCCTGGTTATTTGATTATGTTGGTTCGATGATACTGTGATAGTTTCATTCATGATATAGTTTATTGGTTATGATTATTGCTTATGTTATCATGTTGATATGATTGATTTTGCTCGTTTGTGATGGTGGATTAGATAGTGTAGCATTACTCATTCGTGAGTACCCTGCTACGCTGCAATTCTTATTCACAGTGTGTTTTCTAACATGAGATTATATATATACATGTTTTTAACCTTGATGTTTTCCTGCAGACACAGGTACTGAGTAACAGCTCCACCTGCTTGTCAGGTCTGAGTGTACCCTAATTCATTATAAATATGTTGTCGGAGGTATTGGCAGGTCCGTTTTAACCATCATTCGTTTTCGAACGAGTATCTCTGTGTTTCCCTGTGTAGCCCAATTTGTCTTGTCATGTTCTAATGTATATTGTTTTGTGTTTGCGTATTTATTATCGATTTTATTAAAGGTTTATTAATGTTTATGCCAACATTTGTGATTTAATTTATTAAGTTAAATTAAATATGTTGTTGAATTTATCAGTGAAAGTTAATTCTTTGCAATGTTTTAATTAAAATAATATTATTGCTATTTTAATTGTGCAAATTGAATTGTGTTAATTAGATATTTTTAAAGCAAGATATTTTCCATGAGTTACGAATTTCTGATTGTCAGTTAAAGGTTTGTTATGATATTTTGAAGAATTAGATGAACTGAAGGAGTTATTTTCAATGCAAAATTGAATTGCCAGTTAAGTTTTGTGATTGAAAGAGAATTGCATGAATTAATATAAAAAAAAAGGGATTTTGGGAATTGTGCATACATTGACGGGAAGAATTTTACGGCAGTAGTTTTTAGCAAATTTTTAGCATAGAAATTGTTTCAGAAGAGTTTTCTTTAGGACTTTATTTTGAAGCGTAATTGGGAAGCTGGAATCATTGCAAACTTCTTCATTGGAATCTGGTGATTTAATTGGGGTTTGACAAAAGTTTTGAAAGATCGTTTATCAGTTAGTTTTCAAGATTTAACAGGTTCTCTTCTTGAATTCTTTTTCTTGTGTTGAATTCTGAAAAATATAATTGTAGGTATTGCTGATTTATAAGAGAATCCATTTTACAGAACCTGCACATGCAATAGAGTTCAATTAGACAAAGTTAAAAAAAGAAAAGAATATTTGAAAGAAATAGAATAAAATTGGACGCAATGTCATATTCTGGTTCCTAGGCTTGATTGGTACAATCTCCTGCTGTATTTAAAATTTTTCTGCCACGAGTTTAGGCCTAGCCGACAGAAAATTAGAATATTCATCTTTTGTAAATAATAGGTGTTGATAGTTTTGAGGGCTTCTAATCTTAGGATTTATTAAAAATGATCAGCATTATTCTTTTCGTGTGCCAAGGAAATAGACATCATATAAACCTCTGTTATACCGTTTCTGGAAAAAGGCGTATTATTTTTCTGTTATTCTCTGGACTGATGATGGCGGATCCAAACTCGTTGTGATAACACAATCTTTCTTTCTATTAATCTACGCCCAGTTCAATCATGGTGTGTCTGAACATTTGATAAATTTTATGGCCATCACGTTCATTTTATACGAAGCTGAACATATATATATATCTTTAACATTAGAAAATATATATATATCATGATTCCCTTCTGCTTAAGCTCGCGCCAGTTTTTCTTTTAGTGGTTCTTGCTGCATCAACTGTGAATAGTTACTACCTGTAAGTCTTGCATGGCAGACTTTAGTTTTGTTTATATTTGTACTCTAATCTATTCATTTTTAAAATCATCATGGCGGATCTCTATTCTTTCAATAATAAACTTGATCATTAAAATCTTTGTGTATTATCAATTTAGATACTATTCATCAGATGTCTGCTATAATCTGCTTTCTAATTTCCCTGAGAGGCGTTAGGAATTTTCTGTATAACACGTAGGACATATATATATACACCAGAGAGGATTCCCTCTTTTATTTATGGCTTAGATCTCTTATTATGGCGCGGGTTTTCTGCTTGAAAATCGATGTCAGTCATCTGTATGAGACCATCTGGAGATTGCTGCGTCCCACTTTCTCTGATAAACCTGTAGTATTTATTACTGCACCCTCTTATTTCCTCTAATCATAAATTATACTATAGTGTTGTATTCTACTGTGATAATCCTCAAATGATTCATGAGTATCCGTAAAGTTTATGCATGGCCGTGAAAAGATAGATGACTTCAGACGCATACTTAACTGTTTCTTTCACCGTTAAAATATAGAAGAAAATATCTTTTACATGAAAAGAAATCCTTGTATCAGTGTTTACGCTGTTTCTTCTACCAGTGAAAGCTCGAAACTAGTTGTTAGTCGTTGATTTAGTTACAAGTCATCCTGTTAGGAATCTACGGTGGCAGACTCTTTATGACAATACAATTATATTTTAAATCCTTCTAATAATAAAAGAACAAGCAAAATTATTAATTGGATTAAATCCTATAGTACCTTTAGTTTAGAATATATTTTATATGTTATAATTTTTAAGAATTAGAATTTCATTATACAAAGTATATATGTTGTTATAATAATGTGGTATTAAAAAAAAAAGGGCTATAGTCTATATAAAGTAATCTCGTTATTTAATGAAATTTATTAAACCTCAATTCGAGAGTGTATTCACACATCTTTGAAAAGATTATTTTTATTTCATCAAAAGTAGTTAAATAAGATTCATATTGTAAATTTAGTACACTTTATTTTGTGTGACATTCTCAAAAGTTTGATTATTAGAAAATTGCAATTTCACTGAGAATGATTAAATCTAACTATTGATTGTGAACGATTTCATGATGATAAAGATGATTACTTAATTTTCTTTAAAAGATTAAGAAAGAGAAAAGAGTTGTTAAGTATTCGACGTATTGATCATTTTGTTCATATTACAATTGTGTTACGTGGGGAATATAGCTTCGTATTATATTGTGTTTTTTCGAAGTGACATCCTAGAGATTGTGATTTGCCTCTAGTGAATGATGTAAACATTCTATTTTGAATTTTGTGCTTAATAGCATCCCCTAGATTGATTTTATTTTGAGTCATGTTATAGTGAGAGTGGCTTGCGTTAGGGGCCGAAATCCTATAGTGATTGTCTGGGTAACCTAACATAAGTGTGTTAATTAAGTGATAACCTAACTAATATTTTAGGGGTTGGGTAGTTTTAAACACTAAATCAGATAATGGTATGCCTCGCCTACTTCTTAACGCTTGTTTAGGTTGAGAAAAGGCTGAGAAGGCCTGGAATGGCAAGTCGCCATCTTGTCCTCTTGAAAAATGTAACGACGCCGCATTAGTCTGCATAGGGGCTGGGATTCGGTAGAGACTGCTAGGGTAACTCTTGGTGAGGGCCGGTAGTCTAGGAAGATTCACCAGGGTAACCTATCCCGACAATGCGATGACACTCTCTTAGTCTATATCATGATGGTGTTTCTTTTGTTGAGTTTCAATCTAATGTGACTTGATATTTTGATTTCATCTGTTTTGATTTGTAAACGTTATGTCGTATTGTGAATTGTAAACCCCGTATACGTGATGTTCTGTTTACTTTGTTTGTGGACCTGTCAGTATCTCCTAGCACGGAGGGAGTGGACCTTTGGGTTCCACGTGGTCGGGAGGTAACCGTGCTACACCTTTATTTGAACCTTCTTGCAGATGATCCTAAGCTTGCAGTAGTTTCCAGTTACTACTATGTTCGTGATTGTTGATGCGGAGCTTGTTTGTGGTTATTGTATCAGATGTCAGATGAACACTATATGCTTTGTAAACTTACCTCTCGTATAAGAGAGTACTGATTGTATCATTTTTGATGTATGGATATTCTTTGAAATCTCGTATTATGTAAATGGACATTTGAGATATATAATTCTATGTAATTTCATAAACAAGATATTACATGGAATCAAATTTGTACTTTTGTAATGATCAATGTGTTTAGTTTACTTGTTAAGTTATATTACAACATCTTGGTAAACTTTATAACATATGTATGAACAATAAAAAAAAAAATTGTTAACTTTGTACTTGTTCTTTGTTTAATGTAACTAAGTTGGGGCGTTACAGATTGGTATCAGAGCCAAGTTCTAACACTGGGTGCTCTGGTTAAATGAGCCCATTAGGTTGTTTAGTACGTTAGACTTGGTTGTTGTGCTTTCTGTTTGCTTTGTTTGTCTTATAACAAGGTTTGTCTTGGTTTGTGTGTAGGATCATGCCTAGGCGTCGTATTAGAGGTCGTGGTCGAGGCCGAGGTGGTGGTCGTGGCCAAACCGCCAGGTTACTCCCCCTCCGAGCCCTCATCAGAGTGATCAGGCAGAACATTTGGGACCACAGTTGGATCAGGGTAATGAGGCACAGGTTCTAGAACAGTCAGTGGTAGAGGGGTCACAGTTACGCCCTTTACTTGAGGAGGTCCTAGCCCGACTTGGACCTAGACAGGAAGTGGTACAGGAAGTGAATAGAGAACGTGATAGATCTCCGAGGAGAGTTGATGATTCAGTGCAGTAGGATGCCATTATTGCAGGTCACATGCGAGATTTGTTGAGGGCATTCCCTCCTACATTTGATGGATCTGGTGGTGGTTTAGAGGTAGAGACTTGGTTGCTTGATTTGGGACGATGCTTTGCAATGCATCCTTATGGCAGCAATACTCGTGCTCATTGCACCATAATGCATCTTAGAGGCTTTGCCTCTACTTGGTGGCGATTGGAGGAGCAGAAGCTCCATCTTGAGATTGGTGCAGTCTCATGGGATATGTTCCAGGAGAGATTCAGAGCACGTTTCTTGTCTGAACATTGGAGGCAGCGACGTGCGGATGAGTTTCATGATCTTCGTCAGATGGCTATGTCCGTGGAATAGTTTGAGCGCAGGTTTTATGAGCTCAAGCAGTATGCAGGGATTATGGATGATGAGGCAATGTTAGTGCAGCACTTCATCAGGGGATTAAACGCCCGTATTAGCGGTGGAGTCAGAGTCTTCGAGCCGAAGACTATGGAGGTTGCTGTGGAGAAGGCACGGATAGTGGAAGAGAACCTCGCTATGGCTTTGGGTGGACACACTGGAGTACAGATAGGCAGTGCTCCTATTTCTGGTTTTGGTCAGCATGGTGGTCAGTATCAGACAGGTGGTTCCTCTAGGAATCAACAAGCACCCGCTAAGGGTGGACAACAACAATGCAATCAACAAAAAAATAAAAATCCACAGTTCCAACAAAGTAATAATTCTCAATTAGGAAGGAATTGCAATTGGTGGCGCAATAAGCGCACTCAGCAGAACCAGCCAATTCAGAGTGCTCAGTCGACAGTGAGTCAAGGTAGTTATCAGCAATCCAATGCACCTTCGGGTGGCAGAGGATTTGGCAAAGGCACTGGATGTTTCTCTTGTGGACAGCAGGGACATATTGCTAGGCAGTGTCCTATGCGAGGAACGTCAGGTTATGGACAGCGACCGACAGCTTCAGAGCCGACAGTTGGTGATGTAGGTCGTACTCATACAGTGTTTGCTGCGGTAAATAACCGCCAAGCGGATCATCAGAACACAATGGTTGAATCTTTAGGTCAGTTACAGGGTATTGATGTTAATATTCTTTTTTATTCTGGTGCTACAGATTCTTTTATTTCACCTTCTATAGTTGAGCGTTGTGGACTTGTGGCCGTAAAGCAAGGCGATAGGTGGCAGGTGGAATTTGCTTCTGGGGCTAAAGTAGTAGTTGAGTCTCTTGTCCGCAATTGTGGACTTAGGATTGGATCATTGACTACTTCTGTAGATCTTCGAGTTACACCTTTAGGGTCATATGACATTGTTTTGGGAATGGATTGGTTGGGAACTCATCATGCAGTGATCGATTGTCGTCAGAAGATAGTACGTTGCATTAATGATAATGGTACAGAGGTTGAGATAGTTGGTGTTCAGAGACCCATCTCTTTGCGGATAATTTCTGCTATGCAGTTGAAGAGATTCCTTCGTCAGGGATGTCAGTTATTTGCAACAACAGTGAGTGACTTGGATTATGGTGAAATTCAAGAGATATCACTTGATGATCACCCCATTCTTAGGGAATTCGCTGATGTTTTTCCTAGTGATATTCCTAGTATGCCACCAAAGCATGACATAGATTTCAGAGTTGATTTAGTTCCTGGAGCAGAACCCATCTCTCGTGCTCCATATAGAATGACTACACAGGAATTGGAGGAGCTTCGTATTCAGTTGGAGGAGCTCTTGGCAAAGGGTTTCATTCGTCTGAGTGTTTCCCCTTGGGGAGCACCTGTTATCTTCATGAAGAAGAAGGATGGATCTCTTAGATTTTGCATTGACTATCGTCAATTGAATAAGGTAACGATTAAGAATAGGTATCCATTACCCAGAATTGACAACCTTTTTGATCAGATCAAGGGAGCAACTGTATTCTCTAAGATTGATTTGAAATCTGGTTACCATCAGTTGCGAATTGCAGAAGCTGATATTCATAAGACGGCATTCCGAACTCGATATGGACACTATGAGTTCACAGTGGTACCATTTGGGTTAACGAATGCACCATCAGTGTTCATGAGTCTGATGAATGGTGTGTTTCACACCTATCTTGATCGTTTTGTTCTCGTGTTTCTTGATGATATTTTGATTTATTCAAGAAATATGCAGGAACATGAAGAGCATTTGAGGCAAGTTCTACAGTGTTTGAGGGAGAACCAATTGTTTGGAAATTTGAAGAAATGTGAATTCTTCCAAACTGAGGTGAAATACCTTGGACATGTGATTTCTGGAGAGGGAATAGCTGTGGATCCTGCAAAGATTCAAGCTATCATTGATTGGCCCGTACCTAAAAATGTTTCTGAGGTTCGTAGTTTCATGGGTCTTGCTAGTTATTACAGACGATTTGTTCAGGGGTTTTCTAGGATTGGACACCCCATTACTTCTCTTCAGAGGAAAGGGAAGAAATTCATTTGGACAGATCAATGTCAATTGGCTTTTCAGATACTTAAGGATAAGCTGACTAGTGCACCTATCTTAGCAGTTCCTGATCTTGCTAAAGATTTTGTTGTTTGCACGGATGCTTCTTTGGAAGGTTTAGGAGCTGTATTGATGCAGGATGGACGAGTGATTGCTTATGAGTCTCGCAAACTCAAGGATCATGAAACAGAATTACCCCACACATGATTTAGAGCTCACTGTAGTTGTTCATGCTCTAGTTCATTGGAGACATTTCTTGTTAGGGCATCATTTTGAACTTCATTGTGATCACCGCAGTCTGCAGTATATATTTACTCAGCCTAATCTGAATGCTAGGCAGAGACGGTGGATGGAATTCCTTTGCGAATATGATTTTGAGGTGAAATATGTTCAGGGTAAGGAGAATGTGGTGGCAGACGCCCTTAGTCGGCGAAGACATGAGATTTCAGCTGTGACACTTGGAGTTGAGTT
The DNA here is from genome assembly GCA_007258455.2 of Sequoia sempervirens. Classification (NCBI taxonomy): domain Eukaryota; kingdom Viridiplantae; phylum Streptophyta; class Pinopsida; order Cupressales; family Cupressaceae; genus Sequoia; species Sequoia sempervirens. The sequence goes on from VDFB02000008.1 coordinate 140,593,375, forward strand.
GAGGAGTCAGATATTGGCTGCTCTTCCTTCTAATAGATTATATCAGGAAGTGAAGATGGAAATTGATTCAAATAGACCCTTGGAGGGAAGGTTTTCAGGATATGCAATTGAGATAGATGGTTTGTTGCGACATTTGGGTCGTATATATGTACCACCTACTGAGAATCTTCGCACTCTTATTTTGACAGAGGCACATCGAGCTCCTTACTCAGCACATCTTGGAGTTAAGAAGATGTATGCAGATCTTCGATAGTTATATTTTTGGCCTGGTATGAAGCATGACATTGCTGATTTTGTATCGAGATGCCTTGAATGCCAGAGAGTCAAGGCGGAGCATCAACATCCCGCTGGTTTGTTATAGCCACATCTCATTCCTGAGTGGAAATGGGATGTAATATCAATGGATTTTATTGTTGGATTACCTACGTCATCGCGTCGACATGATGCCATCATGGTTACTGTTGACAGATTGACAAAGGTAGCTCATTTTTCACCAGTTCGATCATCTTACAATGCTTCCTCTGTGGCCAAAATTTTTATGGAGGATATAGTACGATTGCATGGGATTCCATGTAGAATCATTTCAGATAGGGATCCTGTATTTACATCAGCTTTATGGACATCATTACAGCATGCTTTAGGTACGCAGTTGAATTTCAGTTCAGCTTATCATCCTGAGACTGATGGTCAAACAGAGAGAGTCAATCAGATTCTCGAAGATATGCTCAGAATGTATGTGATGGATCGACAGTCTCATTGGGCAGATTATTTATACTTAGTGGAATTCGCCTATAACAATGGTTATCAGAGTTCCATAGGTATGCCTCCATTTCAGGCACTATATGGACGTCCTTGTCGTACACCATTGAGTTGGGATCGACTTGAGGATAGAGTTCTACTTGGTCCTGAGATGCTTCGTGATATGGAGCAACAGGTGGATCGTATTAGAGAGCACTTGGTAGCAGCACAGGATAGACAGAAGAAGTATGCCGATGCGCATAGGGTGGATAGACAGTTTTCAGCTGGAGACAGGGTTTTTCTTCGAGTTCGTCCACGTAAGAGTCCAATCTGTTATGGAAAAGGCTCTAAGCTTGCACCTCATTTTGTGGGACCATTCAAGATTCTTCAGAGGATTGGTCCTGTAGCATATCAACTTGCTTTACCACCCAGTCTATCACGCATTCATGATGTCTTTCATGTATCTATTCTTCGACCTTATCATCCTGACATTTCACATGTACTCGATTGGAATGCATTACAGGTAGAGGATGGGCAGCTGGCTTTGGAGCCCGTGGGCATTCTTCAACGTCGGAGGCTCGCCCTCAGGGGTCAAGACGTTGATCAGGTGAGGGTCCAATGGGATCCTAGTGATGAGGCATCAGCTACTTGGGAGGATGCGACACGTATGCATGAGCTTTATCCATATTTGTTTGCAGGCTTCCAGGAGTAAGCCTTATCCTAGGGGGGGAGGATGTAGTGTCCCTCCAGTTTATACATACTGTTAGGTTTGATTATGCTTGTTAGATTACTTTGATACTATGTTGATTCTTTTCAGAGGAGATTCTAGATACTATGTTGTTTTGATTTTGTGGATGATACATTGACATCCTGGTTATTTGATTATGTTGGTTCGATGATACTGTGATAGTTTCATTCATGATATAGTTTATTGGTTATGATTATTGCTTATGTTACCATGTTGATATGATTGATTTTGCTCGTTTGTGACGGTGGATAAGACAGTGTAGCATTACTCATTCGTGAGTACCCTGCTACACTGCAATTCTTATTCACAGTGTGTTTTCTAACATGAGATTATATATACATGTTTTTAACCTTGATGTTTTCCTGCAGACACAGGTACTAGGTAACAGCTCCACCTGCTTGTCAGGTCTGATTGTACCCTAATTCATTATAAATATGTTGTCGGAGGTATTGATAGGTCCGTTTTAACCATCGTTCGTTTTCGAACGAGTATCTCTATGTTTCCCTGTGTAGCCCAATTTGTCTTGTCATGTTCTAATGTATATTGTTTTGTGTTTGCATATTTATTATCGATTTTATTAAAGGTTTATTAATGTTTATGCCAACATTTGTGATTTAATTTATTAAGTTAAATTAAATATGTTGAATTTATCAGTGAAAGTTAATTCTTTGCAATGTTTTAATTAAAATAATATTATTGCTATTTTAATTGTGCAAATTGAATTGTGTTAATTAGATATTTTTAAAGCAAGATATTTTCCACGAGTTACGAATTTCTGATTGTTAGTTAAAGGTCTGTTATGATATTTTGAAGAATTAGATGAACTGGAGGAGTTATTTTCAATGCAAAATTGAATTGCCAGTTAAGTTTTGTGATTGAAAGAGAATTGCATGAATTAATATAAAAAAAAGGGATTTTGGGAATTGTGCATACATTGATGGGAAGAATTTTACGGCAGCAGTTTTTAGCAAATTTTCAGCATAGAAATTGTTTCAAAAGAGTTTTCTTTAGGACTTTATTTTGAAGCGTAATTGGGAAGCTGGAATCATAGCAAACTTATTCATTGGAATCTGGTGATTTAATTGGGGTTTGACAAAAGTTTCGAAAGATCGTTTATCAGTTAGTTTTCAAGATTTAACAGGTTCTCTTCTTGAATTCTTTTTCTTGTGTTGAATTCTGAAAATATAATTGTAGGTATTGCTGATTTATAAGAGAATCCATTTTACAGAACCTGCACATGCAATAGAGTTCAATTAGACAAAGTTAAAAAAAGAAAAGAATATTTGAAAGAAATAGAATAAAATTGGATGCAATGTCATATTCTGGTTCCTAGGCTTGATTGGTACAATCTCCTGCTATATTTAAAAATTTTCTGCCATACGAGTTTAGGCCCAGCCGACAGAAAATTAGAATATTCATCTTTTGTAAATAATAGGTGTTGATAGTTTTGAGGGCTTCTAATCTTAGGATTTATTAAAAACGATCAGCGTTATGCTTTTCGTGTGCCAAGGAAATAGACATCATATAAACCTCTGTTATACTGTTTCTGGAAAAAGGCGTATTATTTTTCTGTTATTCTCTGGACTGATGATGGCGGATCCAAACTCGTTGTGATAACACAATCTTTCTTTCTATTAATCTACGCCCAGTTCAATCATGGTGTGTCTAAACATTTGATAAATTTTATAGCCATCACGTTCATTTTATACGAAGCTGAACATATATATATATCTTTAACATTAGAAAATATATATATATCATGATTCCCTTCTGCTTAAGCTCGCACCAGTTTTTCTTTTAGTGGTTCTTGCTGCATCAACTGTGAATAGTTACTACCTATAAGTCTTGCATGGCAGACTTTAGTTTTCTTTATATTTGTACTCTAATCTGTTCATTTTTAAAATCATCATGGCGGATCTCTATTCTTTCAATAATAAACTTGATCATTAAAATCTTTGTGTATTATCAATTTAGATACTATTCATCAAATGTCTACTATAATCTGCTTTCTAATTTCCCTGAGAGGCATTAGGAATTTTCTGTATAACACATAGGACATATATATATACACCAGAGAGGATTCCCTCTTTTATTTATGGCTTAGATCTCTTATTATGGCGCGGGTTTTCTGCTTGAAAATCGATGTCAGTCATCTGTATGAGACCATTTGGAGATTGCTGCGTCCCACTTTCTCTGATAATCCTGTAGTATTTATTACCGCACCCTCTTATTTCCTCTGATCATAAATTATACTATAGTGTTGTATTCTACTGTGAGAATCCTCAAATGATTCATGAGTATCCGTAAAGCTTATGCATGGCTGTGAAAAGATAGATGACTTCAGACGCATACTTAACTGTTTCTTTCACCGTTAAAATATAGAAGAAAATATCTTTTGCATGAAAAGAAATCCTTGTATCAGTGTTTACGCTGTTTCTTCTACCAGTGAAAGCTTGAAACTAGTTGTTAGTCGTTGATTTAGTTACAAGTCATCCTGTTAGGAATCTACGGTGGCAGACTCTTTATGACAATACAATTATATTTTAAATCCTTCTAATAATAAAAGAACAAGCAAAATTATTAATTGGATTAAATCCTATAGTACCTTTAGTTTAGAATATATTTTATATCTTATAATTTTTAAGAATTAGAATTTCATTATAGAAAGTATATATGCTGTTATAATAATGTGGTATTAAAAAAAAAAGGGCTATAGTCTATATAAAGTAATCTTGTTATTTAATGAAATTTATTAAACCTCAATTCGAGAGTGTATTCACACATCTTTGAAAAGATTATTTTTATTTCATCAAAATTAGTTAAATAAGATTCATATTGTAAATTTAGTACACTTTATTTTGTGTGACATTCTCAAAAGTTTGATTATTAGAAAATTGCAATTTCACTGAGAATGATTAAATATAACTATTGATTGTGAATGATTTCATGATGATAAAGATGATTACTTAATTTTCTTTAAAAATTTAAGAAAGAGAAAAGAGTTGTTAAGTATTCGACGTATTGATCATTTTGTTTGTATTACAATTGTGTTACGTGGGGAATATAGCTTCGTATTATATTGTGTTTTTTCGAAGTGACATCCTAGAGATTGTGATTTGCCTCTAGTGAATGATGTAAACATTCTATTTTGAATTTTGTGCTTAATAGCATCCCCTAGATTGATTTTATGTTGAGTCATGTTATAGTGAGAGTGGCTTGCGTTAGGGGCCGAAATCGTATAGTGATTGTCTAGGTAACCTAACGTAAGTGTGTTAATTAAGTGATAACCTAACTAATATTTTAGGGGTTGGGTAGTTTTAAACACTAAATCAGATAATGGTATGCCTCGCCTACTTCTTAACGCTTGTTTAGGTTGAGAAAAGGCTGAGAAGGCCTGGAATGGAAAGTCGCCATCTTGTCCTCTTGAAAGATGTAACGACGCCGCATTAGTCTGCATAGGGGCCGAGAATCGGTAGAGACTGCCAGGGTAACTCTTGGTGAGGGTCGGTAGTCTAGGAAGATTCACCAGGGTAACCTATCACGACAATGCGATGACACTCTCTTAGTCTATATCATGATGGTGTTTCTTTTGTTGAGTTTCAATCTAATATGACTTGATACTGTGATTTCATCTGTTTTGATTTGTAAACGTTATATCGTATTGTGAATTGTAAACCCCGTATACTTGATGTTCTGTTTGCTTTGTTTGTGGACCTGTCAGTATCTCCTAGCACAGAGGGAGTGGACCTTTGGGTTCCACATGGTCGGGAGGTAACCATGCTACACCTTTATTTGAACCTTCTTGCAGATGATCCTAAGCTTGCAGCAGTTTCCAGTTACTACTATGTTCATGACTGTTGATGCGGAGCTTGTTTGTGGTTATTGTATCAGATGTTAGATGAACACTATATGCTTTGTAAACTTACCTTTTGTATAAGAGAGTACTAATTGTATCATTTTTGATGTATGGATATTCTTTGAAATCTTGTATTATGTAAATGGACATTTGAGATATATAATTCTATGTAATTTCATAAACAAGATATTACATGAAATCAAATTTGTACTTTTGTAATGATCAATGTGTTTAGTTTACTTGTTAAGTTATATTACAATGTCTTGGTAAACTTTATAACATATGTATGAACAATAAAAATAAAAAAATTTGTTAACTTTGTACTTGTTCTTTGTTTAATGTAACTAAGTTGGGGCGTTACACATAGGGTGACTCATGCGGAGCCGTAGACCTCTCGTGAAGACGAGGTCACGACCTTGCCAACCACGGCCTTCTCAGCCTTCCATTAGCCTACGGAAGCACTAATGAAGACGAGGCATCCATTTTATTAATCTTATAATGATATTACTACCCAACCCTCCTAAGTTAATTATTAGGTTTTCACTTAATTACAAACTCACTCGTGGGTTATCCTATGCTCTTCCCCTTAAGCGGGGCGCCGGCCCCCACGAGGAGCCACTCTCCCTAGAGACCCAACCACATAAAACCAAGAAACCAAGGGTTGTACAACATAACAAGAATATTATATCACAACTAAGAAGCATGCGAGGCATTACCCATCTCGCTATAAATACAATTTCCAAGTCTCAACAAATTCCGTACAACCCTTTTAAAATCATGAAACCAAAACACTTGCCACATCAAGGGCCCATAAAGAGAGACAACATCAATTATCATTCATCTCAAGCCTATGGAAGCCAAAAGAATGAAAACCCACAAACGAGTGTAAAGTGAAGCAACAAGAGTATTTCTCCAATAATTCCAACACAAGGATAAAATTAAATCAAATGAGAGTAACACAGAAAAGGCATAAAAAGAGAAGATTCATCAAGACCCATCCACAAACCAACAATGGTGTCACCTCAAATAGGAAGACGCAAAGAAAATCAACCTTTAATCAAAATCACTTAATAAAACCAAAAGCCACCAACTAGGTATTCCACGGGAGACCTCAATTTTCTCCTCGCAAGAACCCCCTTATAGTGGTGCATAATCACCTTCATAAAATTAACAACATAGCAACGACAACAATAAATGCAAGGTCACCAAAAATATTTCCAATTCAAATATAATGAGTGAAAACATTAAAATAAGATCAACCACCCCATCCAAACCACATAAACAACTTTGATACAAAATAAATCAGAAATCCAAGAGGATCAACTTCCCACAACTCATCAACAAAATACAAATTCCCAATTACATTGCAACACAAATTTAAAAGACAAAGGATTCCTTGAATCAAAACTAACCTCTAGAGGCATTCACACCAACCTGGAACCACCCAAAAACAATCCTTCAACAACAAAGGTAAAAGCATTCAACCAGGCATCCAAGGCACCAAATTTAAGAACACCTTAAATACTCAACCACTCACAACTCACAAAAACACTTATATAATAAACATCAACCAACAATTCAATTGAGAACAATATTTATCAACCAATAAATTAACGACTAGAACTAAATAACTTTACAACTTACCCATACTAAAATAATTCATGATAACCATCACAAGTATTCTAAAAGTCTTATCCATAAAGCGTACTTACAAATCAATCATTAAATGAATATAAGGGAAGTCAATTTTCAAAAGATTAAAATTCCATTTCACCAATAAACTATCCAATTCGAAATTACCCTAATCAATCTCTAACTATACCCATACATTTAAATTTCCCCTTTCATCATACTCACTTAACATTCACTTCCAATATTTAAATTAATTGTGAAAACCATTTAAGACCAATTGTCTATACTTTAAAATGACAATAATAACAATACTCTAAATACTTAAACTACGTAATAAAACTTACCACCCTAAAATCTTAAATCTTAAGACCACTACATATTTATATATTTTAATTCTTTTTGAGGAGGGAATGCAAAAGAGAAAAGATCTATTCTAAGAATCCAACAAGTTTACAAGACTTAATTTCACAAAAAGATAACTTGTTTAATTCCAAAAAAATAAATTTCATTTCCATAATATACACACTAAAACAAGAATGAATTAATCAAAGCTGACCTATATTCATAAGTTGTCTTTTTACTACATTATACTATCAAGTTCATAATTTAACAAATTAATAAATAATTCCTTTCTATTTCCATATCTTCATTATAATAAAATTTTATTCTAGAAAAATCACCAAATTGATTACAAACATAATTAATTAATAAAATTACCAGTTAAATTAACGATATCTAATTAAATAAATTAATACATATACATACATATATATATATAATTATAAATACATATATCAAAACATGAAATTTTCATTTAAAGCAAAAGTAAAGCGCATATTTCAAAAAACTTATATTTTATTTGGAATTGCTATGGCTATTAACAGCCACGGGAATAACACCCGGCTGCAGACAGTCTACGGACTGTCACGACAGTCCGTAGGACTGCCGTGGACAGTCTACGGACTGTCACAGCAGTCCGACGGACTGCCGTGGTAGCCCGTAGGCTGCCGCTTCACCACTACGTCTGGCCGGGTGGTGGGTACGACCGAGGCCGAACCATCACCCGTCAGCAAATATTTATTTTTATTTTTATTTTAATAAATTCACATAATTTAAACAACGAAAATTTGAATTATAAATTTTTTTTTTATTTCTTTAATAATTTCAAACAAATTTAATATGGCGACAATTCAAAATTTAAGAATTAAATTTCACATTCAATATTTATTTATAAATATATATGTGTATATATATATATCTAATATATATACATATATATACTGTATTATAAATAGTTCAAAAACAGAGAATGACAATCAACAATACAGGGTACAGAATGTATATATATATTTATATGAAAAATGTATTTGAAAATATATATATATATATCAACCCAGAAATTCACAGTAAGGGGATTATTATTTTTATTTTTTTTCTAGCAATACTGTTTATTCCCAGAATCCCGACCAAAGCTTCATTTTAATAAACAGCAATCCAAAACTCATCAAACAATTTCATTAAATCAACTAAAATCCTGAACCTTGGTAAAAATTTTCTTGATTGAAACACAGTCCAAAACACTTGAGAGTTTTCTACATGCATTAAATTTCAAATCCAGAACAAAGAATTCTTATTTCAATTGATGCTATAAAAGGAAGATAATTTAAAGGAAGAAGGAGAACCTGGCGTCCTGCGCCTGTAGATAACTGTAAACGCTTTATCCTTCTTGCTGATCCAATCCTTCCACCAACAGCTCCAAGATCCTCCCTCCAACTTAAATCTTAATCCTCCAATGAATTCTCAGAAGAATAAAAGAATGTAATACTATAACAGAAAGATGACTGCCAAATTCTCCAAAATCTCCTTTGGAAAAAGAATGCAACCCCCTTTTCAAAAACAAAAATCCTCTAAATAAAATCACCCCAAGAAGTCCCTTCCATTTCCTCTTCAGTGAATACCAAAAGTCACTTCTTTTCTTTTTTTTTTCAAAATAAAATTCAAATCCATTCAAATCCACAAAAGATATCATTTCCACAACCAAAATAAACACATGCATATTAAAATAATTAAAAAAAACTATTTACAAAATTTTCTTCAAAACACATTTAATATTTTCGCAAACTACTACAACATTTATTTATTTATTCTTCATATTCTCCAGTGAAAACCAAAAGTCACAACTCAAGAAATAATTCCAAATAATATTTAATCCCTTTAATTCCTTTTGTTGCCTTTTCAAGTATTTATATTTTATTTTCTTTTATCATGCACAAACTTGAACTTTTATTTGAATATATATATTCATTATCTCCACAATACATTATTAATTAATTACTTTCACATTAAAATAATTAAAATCAACCATTTGCAAGATTCTAAATAAGTATCCATTCATTTTCTTATTATAATAATTATCTTTTCAAGATTATTTGTTCATAACAATTTAAATCAATTTATCTAATAATATCACTTTTACTTTTAACGAATTAGTTTGATTGATCATTTGTTCTAAATCATTTGATTTGATTTAATTGATTATTTTTTTAATTCCTAATTATATTTTAAATAACCTTTCAAATCACTTATAATTTAATTAATTATTTAAACATGATTACTAACATATTATATTTTCCACATAATCAAATAACACAGTAACCAATGAAGCACACACAAATACTCACACAAAAGTTCAGAACAACCGACACGGAGGGGTATTGCATCCTCCCCCCCTTAAAAATTGACTTACTCCTGGAAGTCGAGCTCAATCATAAACATGGTAACACAACAAATATCAATGGTCATAAGCACATCATCACCAAAAATTAAAACATCAATTAAACATCATCAAGTAAACAACGAAAATTAAACAAACCCAAAAAAATAAGGAAAGGATACCAAAACAAAAATGGTGGCAGGGTTGCAACCAGACCAATTTGGCAAACACAAAGATAGATGACGAACTAGGTTGGGGAAACTTTCTTGTCAGTTCCTATTTTCCACATCAATCCCATTGGGTGTTTATGGTGCTCGTCCTATCCTGACAATGCAGGTGGAATCGAGGCTTAGTTCCTACAATCCTGCATGCAAGCAAACGTTGTGCACAATACATATATATCATAATTACATCATGAGAGGAAATCCCAGCATGGTAGGGCACTCGCGAGAGAGTGATACCACACTGTCCCTCCCACCAAACCACACATAAAAGTCAAAACAATTCTAGTAACTCGTAAACAATTTTCTTCTAATTAGTTAGGAAATATTCATATAAGGATACTAACCATAAACCTAATTCATCTACTATATCAAAATGAATTACTACTTGACATTATAAGTATCTATACCTGCATATTACGATTACATTACCTTCGTCATTATGCTTTCTGAAGCCCACTTCCTGTAAATCAAAAGCTACCATAGAGCATTGCACATTAGTACCAATAATTCAAGTTACATCTTACCCTCAAGATACTAGATTCTGCTAAAATCATAGAATAATTATCCACAAAACCTTACATTTTCATTAAAACTCATAATTTTCACACAAAGAACTCCACTTTAATCATTATTCAACACCAAAATTCACATCAATTTCAAAAAAAAAGGGTAAAATTTTACACCTTCACAGATTCAAGAAAACATAATTCCTCACTCAAGGACAACAAAATCGCAAATTCCACACACTTGACATATTCACACACATAAAACACATCCCCAAGAAACACATCACACTAAAACTCAAGGGTCCATAGAGCATCCCCGACAAGAAGGATATCGATGCATTGCGCACTACACTGAGGGTCCTATCCTTTCCCATCAGTTTCCTGCACCATCGACCCGACACCATCAAACGAAAGAAATTCAAATTCACAACTATGAAAAAAGAAAAGTGAAACTCAAGACTCACGGGTCTAAGCGCAAGGTTACATAGTGAGCACACATAGTGCCCAGTGTATGAACCTAGGCTCTGATACCATGTTGTAACGCCCCGCCGTGTGAACCCCAAAGGACAAATACATAATAATTACAGCACCATTTTTTTTTTTTTAAGTAAACATAACATACATGTATTACACACTAAGTCATGACATGAATTCCATTTAAGCAGATTCACTAACACACACATCCCTTGGGGTACACGAAGAGTCATTACGAGACTGAGATCCACACAACAACAATAAAGAATAAAATCCAAAGATATATTCCATAACAAAATAAATATTAACAAATATAACACATACATGATAATCATTGATAAGAAACCATTTGAGTACATAAATACAACATATAAATAATTAACTTAACACATTGAATTACAATTGCCATGGTCAATAACCACACCGAGCTAACATTACATTATAGTACAATGATACAAAGGTACAATGATACAAGAGTGTTTCCAAACATAAATGGAAACCATACATAAGATAACATAATACAAATAAACAGATGAAAACTAGCTCCAAGATGGATACAACTCTGGAGTCACTGCAACCGCACCAATCCGCACCTCTCGATCCTTGACTGGGGACCCAATGGGGTGCTTAGCACGTTCCACCCGACCATGCGAGTTCGAAGACCCACCCCCCGTGCTAGGAGCTAACAAGAAAGAGTCCTCAACCAAGAACATCCAAACACGGAACCACAAGACTCAACAACATACAAAAGTATCATAAAACTCAAGGATTACAATGACATAATCAACAACAACCAAGAGTCATTAAAATAACTTAAAATCATACATCTCATCACATAAATCAAAGCAATGACCAGTAACAAGTAACCAAAGGATGATCATGAAACACTTCCAAATCAACTAAACATAATACAATTCCAAATTGCAATTAAACAACACAATAACATCATATCACAGTATCATAAGATACAAGATCGTAAATCAAATATAAATGAGATCATACAAGACCACAAAACATACTAAAGATGTATTAAAACAATAATCATAAATCAATTTAAATCAATTCAAACAACAATCTAAAACAACTCCCACAACCTACTTCCAGAGGACACAATAAAGTAAAACACATGGGCAACTAGGGGAGAGTGTCATCGCATAGTCCTACATGGGCTGTCCTGTGCTCTTCCTCCCAACTGGAGGCGCCGGTCCATAGGGTGACTCATGCAGAGCCGTAGACCTCTCGTGAAGATGAGGTCACGACCTTGCCAACCACGGCCTTCTCAGCCTTCCATTAGCCTACGGAAGCACTAATGAAGACGAGGCATCCATTTTATTAATCTTATAATGATATTACTACCCAACCATCCTAAGTTAATTATTAGGTTTTCACTTAATTACAAACTCACTCATGGGTTATCCTGTGCTCTTCCCCTTAAGCGGGGCGCCGGCCCCCACGAGGAGCCACTCTCCCTAGAGACCCAACCACATAAAACCAAGAAACCAAGGGTTGTACAACATAACAAGAATATTATATCACAACTGAGAAGCATGCGAGGCATTACCCATCTCGCTATAAATACAATTTCCAAGTCTCAACAAATTCCGTACAACCCTTTTAAAATCATGAAACCAAAACACTTGCCACATCAAGGGCCCATAAAGAGAGAGAACATCAATTATCAATCATCTCAAGCCTTTGGAAGCCAAAAGAATGAAAACCCACAAACGAGGGTAAAGTGAAGCAACAAGAGTATTTCTCCAATAATTCCAACACAAGGATAAAATTTCATCAAATGAGAGTAACACAGAAAAGCCATAAAAAGAGAAGATTCATCAAGACCTATCCACAAACCAACAATGGTGTCACCTCAAATAGGAAGACGCAAAGAAAATCAACCTTTAATCAAAATCACTTAATAAAACCAAAAGCCACCAACTAGGTATTCCACGGGAGACCTTAATTTTCTCCTCGCAAGAACCCCCTTATAGTGGTGCATAATCACCTTCATAAAATTAACATAGCAACGACAACAATAAATGCAAGGTCACCAAAAATATTTCCAATTCAAATATAATGAGTGAAAACATTAAAATAAGATCAACCACCCCATCCAAACCACATAAACAACTTTGATACAAAATAAATCAGAAATCCAAGAGGATCAACTTCCCACAACTCATCAACAAAATACAAATTCCCAATTACATTGCAACACAAATTTAAAAGACAAAGGATTCCTTGAATCAAAACTAACCTCCAGAGGCATTCACACCAACCTGGAACCACCCAAAAACAATCCTTCAACAACAAAGGTAAAAGCATTCAACCAGGCATCCAAGGCACCAAATTTAAGAACACCTTAAATACTCAACCACTCACAACTCCACAAAAACACTTATATAATAAACATCAACCAACAATTCAATCGAGAACAATATTTATTAACCAATCAATTAACGACCAGAACTAAATAACTTTACAACTTACCCATACTAAAATAATTCATGATAACCATCACAAGTATTCTAAAAGTCTTATCCATAAAGCGTACTTACAAATCAATCATTAAATGAATATAAGGGAAGTCAATTTTCAAAAGATTAAAATTCCATTTCACCAATAAACTATCCAATTCGAAATTACCCTAATCAATCTCTAACTATACCCATACATTTAAATTTCCCCTTTCATCATACTCACTTAACATTCACTTCCAATATTTAAATTAATTGTGAAAACCATTTAAGACCAATTGTCTATACTTTAAAATGACAATAATAACAATACTCTAAATACTTAAACTACGTAATAAAACTTACCACCCTAAAATCTTAAATCTTAAGATCACTACATATTTATATATTTTAATTCTTTTTGAAGAGGGAATGCAAAAGAGAAAAGATCTATTCTAAGAATCCAACAAGTTTACAAGACTTAATTTCACAAAAAGATAACTTGTTTAATTCCAAAAAAATAAATTTCATTTCCATAATATACACACTAAAACAAGAATGAATTAATCAAAGCTGACCTATATTCATAAGTTGTCTTTTTACTACATTATACTATCAAGTTCATAATTTAACAAATTAATAAATAATTCCTTTCTATTTCCATATCTTCATTATAATAAAATTTTATTCTAGAAAAATCACCAAACTGATTACAGACATAATTAATTAATAAAATTACCAGTTAAATTAATGATATCTAATTAAATAAATTAATACATATACATACATACATATATATATATATAATTATAAATACATATATCAAAACACAAAATTTTCATTTAAAGCAAAAGTAAAGCGCATATTTCAAAAAACTTATATTTTATTTGGAATTGCTATGGCTATTAATAGCCATGGGAATAACACCCAGCTGCGGACAGTCTATAGACTGTCATGACAGTCCGTAGGACTGCCGTGGATAGTCTACAGACTGTCACAGCAGTCGACGGAGTCGTGGTAGCCCGTAGGCTGCCGCTTCACCACTACGTCTGGCCGGGTGGTGGGTACGACCGAGGCCGAACCATCACCCGTCAGCAAAATATTTATTTTTATTTTAAAATAATTCACATAATTTAAACAACGAAAATTTGAATTATAAATTTTTTTTTTATTTCTTTAATAATTTCAAACAAATTTAATATGGCGACAATTCAAAATTTAAGAATTAAATTTCACATTCAATATTTATTTATAAATATATGTGTATATATATATATATCTAATATATATACATATATATACTGTATTATAAATAGTTCAAAAACAGAGAATGACAATCAACAATACAGGTTACAGAATGTATATATATATTTATATGAAAAATGTATTTGAAAATATATATATATATATCAACCCAGAAATTCACAGTAAGAGGATTATTATTTTTTTTTCCAGCAATACTGTTTATTCCCAGAATCCCGACCAAAGCTTCATTTTAATAAACAGAATCCAAAACCCATCAAACAATTTCATTAAATCAACTAAAATCCTGAACCTTGGTAAAATTTCTTGATTGAAACACAGTCCAAAACACTTGAGAGTTTTCTACATGCATTAAATTTCAAATCCAGAACAAAGAATTCTTATTTCAATTGATGCTATAAAAGGAAGATAATTTAAAGGAAGAAGGAGAACCTGGCGTCCGCCCTGTAGATAACTGTAAACGCTTTATCCTTCTTGCTGATCCAATCCTTCCACCAACAGCTCCAAGATCCTCCCTCCAACTTAAATCTTAATCCTCCAATGAATTCTCAGAAGAATAAAAGAATGTAATACTATAACAGAAAATATGACTGCCAAATTCTCCAAAATCTCCTTTGGAAAGAGAATGCAACCCCCTTTTCAAAAACAAAAATCCTCTAAATAAAATCACCCCAAGAAGTCCCTTCCATTTCCTCTTCAGTGAATACCAAAAGTCACTTCTTCTTTTTTTTTTTTTTTCAAAATAAAATTCAAATCCATTCGAATCCACAAAAGATATCATTTCCACAAAAAATAAACACATGCATATTAAAATAATTAAAACAACTATTTACAAAATTTTCTTCAAAACACATTTAATATTTTCGCAAACTACTACAACATTTATTTATTTATTCTTCATATTCTCCAGTGAAAACCAAAAGTCACAACTCAAGAAATAATTAATCCAAATAATATTTAATCCCTTTAATTCCTTTTGTTGCCTTTTCAAGTATTTATATTTCATTTTCTTTTATCATGCACAAACTTGAACTTTTATTTGAATATATATCTATTATCTCACAATACATTATTAATTAATTACTTTACATTAAAATAATTAAAATCAACCATTTGCAAGATTCTAAATAAGTATCCATTCATTTTCTTATTATAATAATTATCTTTTCAAGATTATTTGTTCATAACAATTTAAATCAATTTATCTAATAATATCATTTTACTTTTAACGAATTAGATTAATTTGATCATTTGTTCTAAATCATTTGATTTAACTTAATTGATTATATTTTAATTTCTAATTATATTTTAAATAACCTTTGCAAATCACTTATAATTTAATTAATTATTTAAACATGATTACTAACATATTATATTTTCCACATAATCAAATAACATAAAGAATTAATTAACACACACAAATACTCACACAAAAGTTCGAACAACCGACACAGAGGGTATTACAAAACAATCCTTACTTTTGCTTGCAAGGAAGTGTTTTATTGAGGAACACCGTACTACAACATCAAATGTAGATTTTGTTTTCTGCTTGAAAGTCTCCTACGTGACCATCCTTCAACTTCTCCTTCTTCCCCTTTCTTCCCTCCTCAAACCGTCATGCCTTTCTTTTCCAAGTTCTTCATTTCTGTTGTCTTTTTTTTTTCCAGGTAGAAATAAGGATTGTGAAACCTATCCCGTTAAAAAATTCTCTTGAAGCCTTGCATGGCTTTCTTTATATCTTTTTTCCTTTTCTTTATTATTATTATTTTTTTTTCCAGCTTTTCTTGTTTTAAAACACTTTAGTTTTAAAATCTTATATTTTTTATATATTATCGCTTTGATTTAACTGTAGTTTCAAAACTTATCACCTTATCTCTTTTCTATCTTTTATTTATTTATTTTTTTTATTTATTTATTTTTATTTTTTTACTTTTTTACTTTTTACTATAGAAAACATTCTACTAAAATTTATTTTGTTTTTAAATCATATTATTTTCTCCTATTTGACATTTAACCCATGAGATAACCAATCAAATATTTATTTAATTATTTAATTAAATCCGTACACATAATATTTATGACCCCGACTTATTATTTATAATTTTACTTCTGATTTTATTCACATTATTTCAACTTCAAATTTAATTAAATTAATATTAATTTCACTTGAACTATCTTAGATAAGTTAAACAACGAGAACACAAATAAACACTTACACAAAATCTTGAAAGGTCGCAATGGAGGGCACTACATATAAACTCATTAAATTAAGCATAACATTTCTAATACAAGTAAATTAAGCATTAAATTAATAAAAACTCATAATGTAAACTAATATAAACTCTTTTATTAATATAAACTCATTAATAAAAGTAACAATTAATAATTATTCTAATACAAACTCATTAAATTAAGCATAATATTTTTTTAATACGAACGAGAATGAAATAAATTAAATTGCAACTTTATCTAATTTCAAAATTAAAAAAGTAACAATTAATAATTATTCTAATATAAACTCATTAAATTAAGCATAACATTTCTTTAAGTAAGAACTGGAATGAAATAAATTAAATTGCAACTTTATAATTAGATGGTTTTGATAAGAAATTTAGTATACAAATCTAACACAACTAGATAATCAAACTAAAAACTAATCTAATAATATAAAGAATTTGACAGAAGTTCTAAATTTTTTTTGTATTGATGAAATGCAATTACAAAGAATATAGTGCAGTTATAAATCTGTAGTGAGAAACTGTACACATAAGAGGAACCATTACATAACAAAGAGTTGTACAAACAACCACAGCTCTAGAAAACCAAGATCAAAACCTCCATATAGAACAGTTTAAAATGTCACAATAAGCTGAAAAGTTATGCAATTACAAAGATAAAAGTGCAGTTATAAAACTGCAGTGAGAAACTGTACACATAAGAAGAACCATTACATAACAAAGAACTGTACAAACAACCACAGCTCTAAAAAACCAAGATCAAAACCTCCGTACAGATCAGCTTAAAATGTCACAATAAGCTGAAAAGTTATGCAATTACAAAGATAAAAGTGCAGTTATAAAACTGCAGTGAGAAACTGTACACATAAGAAGAACCATTACATAACAAAGAACTGTACAAACAACCACAGCTCTAAAAAACCAAGATCAAAACCTCCGTACAGATCAGCTTAAAATGTCACAATAAGCTGAAAAGTTATGCAATTACAAAGATAAAAGTGCAGTTATAAAACTGCAGTGAGAAACTGTACACATAAGAAGAACCATTACATAACAAAGAATTGTACAAACAACCACTGCTCTAAAAAACCAAGATCAAAACCTGCGTACAAATCAGCTTCAAATGTCACAATAAGCTGAAAAGTTATGCAATTACAAAGATAAAAGTGCAGTTATAAAACTGCATGAGAAACTGTACACATAAGAAGAACCATTACATAACAAAGAACTGTACAAACAACCACAGCTCTAAAAAACCAAGATCAAAACCTCCATACAAAGCAGCTTACAATGTCACAATAAGCTGAAAAGTTACATCAAAATGTCAAGCTAAACAAAATCTAAAAACACTATACAGCCTAAGTGAAGTTCTATTTTCCAGTTCTAAATTATTTTTTATTTTGCTCAAAATTAACAAAACCAAATATTAAAATCAATAGTATGTCCAAATATTAAATAGAATAGTACAACCAGTCTCTTATTGTAAATGATAAAATCTAACTAAAACAATTTCTGAAAGTAAATTCTAATTCTAAATCATGGAAACTAAATTAAGGATTACTCCTATCCTTTGAAATAAGTGTAAAGAGATCCGTAGATAACTCCTGTCTGTTTTCTCCTCTGGCTAGAGCGTAAAGTTCTTCAACATCATGCGTATCAGCTGCAGCTGACCCCAAATTCACTTCTCTATGTACTGCACTTGGTCTATCAATCTGACGTGCAAAACCAGAAAACCCCTCTGGTCTGTATCTATCACCCTGACTTGCAAAACCTGAAAAACCCACTGGTCTATGTCTGTCAAAAGCAGTTGTATCACTTGAAGCACCACCTTGATCAAACCAACGTGGATCAGACATTGATAAAGCTGAAGAAGAAAACATGGGTAAAGCTGAAGAAGACATGGGTAAAGCTGAAGAAGACATGGGAAAAGTTGAAGAATATATGGGCAAAGTAAACTGCGATCTCATTGGATTTTGCCTGTAAGAAAATGGGTTCACATTAACATTCTCTGAAGGAGGAAAATATTGGTAACTAACCAATGGTGTTGTGACAATTGCAGACTGACGAGGAAAAGGAGGAGGTGGAGGAAGAGGATTAACATTGTAATCAAACAAACTTAACCGTGGTCGCTGCTGCTGAAACTGGGTCTGCCTCAATCCTTCAATATGTCGGTGCTGCTGGGGCTCTTGATAAGTTATCTCTCTGGGCAGGGGCAGACGTGGGTAATAATAATCATAATCATAATCATCCCTAGCTCTGCTAGAAAATCCAGTAGGACGCCCATAATCTTCCCATCTCGGGCGTTTTGTGTCAGCAACTTCTAACTGAGGCTCCTCCATTTCTCGTTTTGGCCTCATGAATGGTTCACCAATTCTCAAGTTGAGGTTCTGATCTTTGACATATTGTTTACCACCTAAAGTAAAGGAATTACTGCAAACCTGACATTTGTACCTTGCCTGTACAACGTATGAAGAGTTGTTGTCGAAGTATCTGAATCTTGTATTGGATTGCAGACATGCAGGGCATATTGGTTTAGGCGCCCCCGAGTCTTTTAGAGCTTTTCGCAACTCCTCATATCTGGGCATCTTGTTCACAGGTTGTGGAACACGAATCTTGTAACTCCCATGATTTTGGAATGATTGTTTGATTTCTGCTTCTGGAAAGTAACCCCTTATCATGCCTAACACATCTTCATCTGACATATTGTGTGGTAACTGGTAAGTGAGAGATTTCTCTTTGTTATATTTTTCTTCTTTAACTCCAAAATGATAGAATAGTTGTGGTTTTATTGCTTTGTGATTTATAATAGAGTGTGTTTTTTTTAAGGAATGAAAATCCAATTGTTTTAAAGCAATTAAAAAGCAGAGAATGAAAGCAAACAAGATTTCCTTGATAATTAAGCAGTTGTTTCCATATCAAAAAAATCAGAGATGATTTATCTATATGGTTGAGTCAAGTTGCCCTCCATTCAACATTTGGATCACTTAGATCATGGTTATCTTTTTTACTACCTTCCTACACATTCTTATTTACCTCAAGTTTTGTTAGTTTTAGCTGTCTTTGATTTTTCCTTAAGTTTTGTTAGTTTTAGCTGTCTTTGATTTTTGCTTTGTTTTATTGAAAGGCATGGATCATTCAACTTCTTCCATGGATTTTCAAAGCAGTGTTCAAGTACTTCTATATTGATTTATAAATTAATATTTAAATAAAACTGTTTGCTTGTTATTGACACTTTTTAGAATGTATGGGAAATGGTGAATATTTTTATTTGGATATTTGACAAAATGGAACATATAAATGAAGAACATAGACACTCATTTTCATTTATGAACTCCCTTTTGATTATGACAATAGAAAACCGGTATAGAGAGAAATCAATGACAATAATTATAGGCGTGTATTTTAGTATTTGAAACATAAACATATAATTATAATTTGAGGCTTGGCATGTTATAGAATAAGGCAAAAATCTTTGCAAGAGAAATTAGAATATTTTTGTAATAGTACAATCTAAGTCTCTATAATTATATAAATTTTGATATTTGTAGAAGGTAAAGTGTTAGAATTAGATATAAAATTCAGTTGATTAAAAAATGCAATAAAAATCAAAATATTTTTTTTATTTGAATTATAAATATAAGAAAGAGAAAATATATTCATTGATTGATGATCAAGGTTAATTATAGATGCACCCCTCTAAAATAATCTTTCTCTTTAGAAATTTCATGGAAGACAAGCAGACTAATGTGCAAGAACCACTTAAAGACATTGTGATAGAGTACATCCCTCATAAGATTGATCTTTATTAGAAAAAATAATTACATTGAATTCTATCATTTGAGAAGGTAGAGAGGGCCCTCTTTTCTATGCATCATAAGAAAATTATGGGATTTGAATAGCTACTTCTTGAATTTATAAACCATGTGATCACACATAAAATATGACTTTCACCTTCTCTATTTAAAATCCTTCAAAATATTTTTTTTAAGCCCAAATATTAACAAAGACTTAAATTATTGCCTAAAGGTAGTCCTGAAGAAAGATACTATTTATAGATAAATTTTAAAAGTTTGAGAGTTTGAACCATATGATGACGAGGGGAGTGAGAACTAGGATTTAGATTTCAAGCATAAAAATGGGGGCAACGAAAGTTCTATTTTTTATTTTATTTTTGTAATTAAAGAAAATTTGTTCAAAGATCAAGAATGTGGGGTACCCAATGCTAAAAATAAATGAAGGAAAAGAGAGGAGCTTACAAAATTTGAGGTTTTACCACATATTATGTACCTTTTTAAGTATGATTGTAAGGATAAGCCTACAAGCTTACAAAGGATAAAGATGTCAGAAAGGCATATAGATTTAAGAAAGTTGGGAACCTAATAGAAAGATACTTAAGTAAAAAGAATTCCAAAATCCTAAAATGTATCAAGGACTTAAAGAAAATGTGGAATCTATGATTTTTTAGTGAACAAAGGAAAAACATAAAAGTAGAGGGAAGGTCCAAAATGGACAAAGGCTAGAAACTAGAGTTAATGACCTTGTAATTAGAAAAATAATGTTTAACATGGATAGATGACCATAAGGGGGGATTAATCACTACACTAAGCACATATTTTACCAATGGAGACTGTTCAAGTCTTATTAGATCAATAATTAATGATGAGCTAGATAGGGCTAAAGCAACAACAACACAATAGACCTAAGCAATTTTATAAATTTTAAGACCTATAAAAAAAATTGCTAACACATATATCTTACTTGTAGAGTCATTTGTTGAGATTTAATTTCTATAACATAATTCTATAGCATACCCTTTATAGTATTTTTACTTCTTTTTCCATTTTCTTAGTATTTATTTGTATATTGATGGCTTCATGCCTTCCCAAATACTTTGTACATTCATAGCTACATGATCATTTTAGGACTCACCCATGCCTTCAAGTCTAGAATCAAAGTCTAGAATCAAGGAATGAATCTATAATCAAGACTTTTCCTTGACCCATTAACTTGATCTTAGAAGAAACAAACCCAATATAGGCCCAAAGGCTTATATTGGTAGAGATCATAGTTTCTAAGTAGATACTAATTTAATTATAAATTAGCTACTACAATTGTCTAATTTGTCATTCCTAGATATATTCACCATTTAATCTATGCTAATTTATGATTAAATATTTTATATTTACTTAATTATCCTAAGTTAACTCTAAGGAAACATTACTTTCCTTTGCAATAATAAATAAATATAAAATAATGATATATTCTTATTCTTCAATATCCTCTTCCTAATGATGGATCACTGAGTGCGATTCGAAATACCGATTCAAAAAGGAATACATAGTTAAAAACAAAAACACTCATACTAGTCTCTCATAATATTAATAAAATAATTAATATTTATATTAAAAAATTATAATATAATTTTTCAAGAATAGAACTATTATTCAATGAAAATTAAGAAATTACAATACTTATATAAATAAAACAATTTACATTTTAATAGTTTAAATATTTCATAATTTTAAAATTATATGATAAATTACATTGAGAATGCAATAAGATTAAAATTTATAGGTTTCTATATTTAAAAATAAATAAAATATAATGCTAATTTACCTATAAATAAACAACTTACATGACATGGATATTACTTTGTAACATAATTATATGACAAGAGTGTTATTTTTCTAGATTTAATTGTGTGTGTTTATTTGCATCAACGTTTTGGATCACACTTTGTGATCCATCATCATGATGAAAAAGAGACTTGAAGGAGAAAAATGGATCATGGACTATGATCATAAATGTTGATACAAATAAACACACATAGTAAAATCCAAAAAAAATCACTCGTCATCAATATATGGACTATGGAAATCTAATGTATCTAACATAATTATATGTTAATAATATTTTAAATCATGGATTGGTATTATAAATGGGAGGATTATGTTTCTTTGTAGATTCCATGTATAATAAAACACATCATTTGAATTTATATACACATATCCCATTGAATGCATGTGTGAGAGAGAGACAAAAAAAATATTGTATAATCGTAAACATCAATTTATCATAGGATAAAATATGTTGAACAACATCGAAGATAAAGTGAAGTATATTAGACAAATAATTATTGAGCATATTGATTGGTAGAAGATTTATGCATGCATAAAGATAATTATAAGATCATTTAGTTGTGTATACGTTATTCTTTTAAATTAAAATTGAAAATAGTTCAACAAATATCGAGAATTTTACTTAATTGTCTCCTAGGTTCATAGGACAATTAAAAGTCATAGAAGTAATAAATATGTAGATTATGGATTAATATATATCCCAAAAAATATTTACTATTAATATATAAAAATCTAATATAAAAATAAATTAAAAATATTCTTAAAAATATATTGTATATAATGTAAGCAAGGTTTCATTTTAGAAAAGTTGTATTTATGTCACTAGAGTGAAAAAAAAAATTAAAAAATCTATATTTATATTTGATCATGCAATAGTATATAAGTGGTGTTATGTTTTACTATTAGGTACATAATTAATAGGATTGAGTGGCTTCTATAGAAGCTCTATAAGATTTATTAAACCTAGTTGATGAAGTGGGCACTTGGTTAAGTGTAACTAGACTAAAATATCTACTAATACTAGAGTGATAGTTTGTGTTACTTTAGAGATAAGAGAAATAATGATATAGTTGTATATAAGAGTTCTTCTAACAAATATAATAATTGTGTTCACTTTATAAATCATTTTAGTTGTAGAAAATATAAATATACATAATTATAAATTTTAAAAACTAAAAAGTAAAATCATAATTTATAAAAATAGAAACTCCTTCTATGAATTTATACTCAATTAATTGTAGTGTTACTTTTCCAACATCTTAAATTGTTCCATAATTTTATTCTCTTAACTTGTATAAGGAAGACTAAAAATTATAATAATGTCTCTTTTCCAACATCACACATCTACTCTAACAAATATTATATAGCACTTGGCATAATATAACTTTTCTATTATAATTCTACATATGTTATCAATTGTCTTCTCTAGCTTCCTTGTTCATTTGTAGGAATGGATAATATATTTAATTATTTTAATTGAATAAATTATAATAGTGTCCATTTTTTTAGATACATAGATTAGGATAATAATTGACTCCAACTTCACTAACCATGCATACAACACATCAATTAACTATTGGTGTTTTCAAACAAACTAGTATTGAAAAACTTTGAATTATATAAATATTATATATATAAACCCATCTATATCTCTTAATTGTATATTTGAATATTTTATATTATAAATATAGACTCAAATGAATCTCTTAGCTATGTTTTTGAACATTTTTTATTAGAGATATGGAACGGGAGCACCACTAGGTTGTACTAGTGACAAGGGTGCAACCTGAGGCACAGAAAATAACACAAAAAATAGGAGAATAATTTTATTATTCAGAAAATGGAATTTCTTACATGCAAAGGATCTCAAACCCCCAAGTTCTACAACAGATGCAAGTTACAAAAAATTACAAAAATAACCCTTTTCGTAGTGTGCGAACTTTTCCCCCAAAAGCTACACAAAAATTAGAAACCCGCCCATAAATAGAGCTCCTTATTAGTTCTGGAGCCAAAACATCATTCAAATTTGAGTTTTTGGCATTTTGGCACTGAAAGTTACAACTTGAAATTCAAATTTCAAAGTACATTTGAATTAGCATCTTCTAGAAAGTGTGCCAACTTCCAAGAGCCATAACTTTTGATACATGACTCTGTTTTTTGAACCGTTTGAACCGTTGGAAAGGTCTCAGAGTCAAGAACATGCTTAAAATTGCTATGCCAATTTTGGCAAGTTTCAGGGCCATTTCGGGACCGTTTAGTGCCTCAAATCTGACTTGGAAGGTTTTCAGGTGCAATTCTTCGAGACTGAAACTACAATGTCATACAACCCAAGAATAGAAAAGCAAAACCGTAAGTTGGGAATTACATTATGATGAAAAGGGTATCCAAAAATGAAAAAACATCTAAGAAACTACCAACATGAAATGAAACACTTTTTTTGGGTGATGTAGGATTGCCCTTACACCACTAGATGCTCCTACATCAAACACCCAGGGTAATTTGAGAAGTGACCCCGTCATGTCTTAGATGGTTGAGGAAAACCCAAACAGTCATCCTCTTCCTTAGATAGCTAGGATGAATCTTCCACAGGCCGTCCTCTCCATTTTACCAGATATTCTTCATACTGCCTATTTATGGTACTCCTTCCCACACGGCTATCCAGGATTGCTTCAATCTCCTCTTTTTCTGAAGTAGGTGTTGGAATGTCATACTGCCCTATTGTTGGTGCATCCTATGTGCCACCTTCATGATACTCTTCCAAATCTGAAATGTTGAACACAGGGGAAATGTTACTCCATCTGGATACTCTACTTCATATGCATTCCCTAAATCATGCTTCTTCAAAATCTTGCGGGGACCAAATTTCTTCATCTTCAATTTGTTATAGGTACCTAATGGAAACCTTTCTTTCCTCAAGTGGACCATTACCTCATCACCAATTTGAAACTCTATATTCCTCCTTTTCTAATCCTCCTTGGCCTTATACTACATATTCATTTTGTCAATATGTTCTCTTACCTTCTCATGTATACCCTTTATGTGTTCTGCAAAATATTCTACTTTGGCACTTATCTTCTTCTCTTGGCCCATATTCCTCAATTCTGGAGATGTTCTAGGGTTGCCTCCATGCACAATATGGAATGGTGATCTACCAGTGCTTTTGTTGATAGAATTGTTATAAGCAATTTTTTCCTGGGGTAAGATCAAGTCACATCCCTTGGGTTTATCTCCTACCAAGCATCTCAGTAGGCTACCCAGACTCTTATTCACAACCTTCGTCTACCCATTTTTTTGTGGATGGTGTGCAAAACTAAACTTCAACTCCATTCTTAACTTCTTCCACAAGGTCCGCCAAAAGTATCCCACAAACTTGGTGTCACAATCTAAGACAATACTCTTTGACCAGTAGACCATGTAGTCTCACCACCTCTCTAAAGAATAAGTCAGTAATGTGGACTGCATCATGGGTCTTTTGACATGGAATGAAATGTGCCATCTTCGAAAACCTATCAACCACTACAAATATAGAATCATTCCCTCTCTGTGTGCTTGGCAAACCAAGAACAAAGTCCATACTTATATCCTCCCATGGCCTCTCTAGTACAGATAAGGGCTAATGCAACCCTGTATTTTGGCTCACTCCCTTAGCCATCTGACATACCCTACAACTCTTTACAAACTTCTTCATGTCTTGTGACAATTGAGGCCAATAGTAATGTTCATTGATAATGGCTATGGTCTTATCTTGACCAAAATGTCATGTCATTCCTCCATTGTGCTTCTCCTTTATCAGGTTCTCCCTCATGGAACTCCTCGAAATACATAATTGACTTCCTTTAAACAACATGTCATCTTGGATTATGAAATCCAACCACTTTGTCCTGTCCACTGTAACAGGCTCCTTGCAAGCTTTCCAAGCCTCTGCAAAATCAGGATCTTCTGCATACAATTTCTTGAGTTCATTGAACCCAACCAATTCAATCTGCATCTTTGTCAACAATGTCTGCCTCCTACTTAAGGCATCTACAACCCTATTCAACCTCCCACTCCTATGTTTTAAAACAAAGGTATAACTCTACAAAAATTCTACCCATTTCATATGCCTCTAATTTAATTTTCCTTGACTATTCAGGTACTGCAATGCTTGATGATTAGTATACAAAAAAAATTCCTTTAGCAACAGATAATGTGTCCATTTCTTTAGTGTTTGAACTATTGCATAAAATTTTTGATCATATACAAAATACTTTCTCTTGGCATCATTTAACTTTTCGCTGAAATAGGCAATTAGCTTACCTTATTGGCTCAACACTACTCCAATGGCACAACCACTGGCATCACAATCCAACTGAAACACCTTATTGAAATTTGGGAGGGCTAGAATAGGTTGCTCTATCACCTTTTGCTTCAATAGTTCAAACCTTTTCACTACTCCAGTGCTCCACTTAAACTCTTTTCTATCCCCTCTAATTGTTTCAGTCAAGGGTGCAAAAATATTACTAAAGTTTCTAATGAACTTTCTATAAAAACTAGCCAAACCATGGAAAGATCTTACCTTAGTAGCAGTTTTTGGGGTAGGCCATTCCAAAATAGCCTTCACCTTCTTTGGGTCCATCTTGAGACCTTCTATCGAGACTAGAAACCCCAAGTACACTAATTCCTTCTTCACAAAACTGTGCTTCTTTAGATTAATCAACAATTTCTCCTCTCTTAACTTCTCAAAGGCTCTCTGAATATGCATCAAATGCTCATCCAAAGTTCTAAAAATCAAAATATCATCTAAATACACAATGACAAAACTTCCCAGAAATTCTTTTAATACCTTGTTCATGAGCCGCATGAATGTGCTTGCTGCATTGGTTAGCCCAAAAGTCATGACTAACCACTTGTACGGGCCCTCTTTGGTCTTGAAGGTAGTCTTCCACTCATCTCCCTCTCGAATATGGATTTGGTGATAACCACTCTTCAGATCAATCTTTGTAAAGTACTGAGCTCCACTCAAATCTTCCATCAGGTCATCCATTCTTGGTAGGGGAAATTTGTACTTGATTGTTATCTTGTTTATGGCCCAAAATTCTGTACACATCCTCCACTCCCCATCCTTCTTTGGTGCTAGTACTGCAGGTATTGCACATGGGCTCAGGCTCTCTTGAATCAAACCCTTTCTCAACAACTCCTAAACTTGTCTGTTTAACTCTTCATTTTCTGTCAGAGTCATTTTGTGAGCTGCCTTATTTGGAAAACTGGCTCTAGGGATCAAGTCAATCTAATGATTGATCTTCCTTACTGTTGGTAAACCCTCAAGTATGTTATCAAAAACAATTTCCTAAAACTCATCCAACAACCCAAAAACTTCTACTGGCACCTTCTCACTATCCTCCTTACCCACTCTACGAATCAATGCATAGCACACATACTCATGCTTCAGACCTTCTAAAAAATTTATTCCATCAACATAACAGATTCTAGCACTACTGCATACCTTTTCTTCAGCCTCCTTCAAGGGTTTCAACTTGTGACGAGCCCCATCCTTCATCAGGGAATAAGTGTTTGCATGGCCATCATGTATAGCTCACCTATCGAATTGCCATGACCTACCCAACAACATGTGGCATGCATCCATGGGGATGATATCACAAAGTACCTCATCATGGTAGCTCCCAATCTTGAACTTCACTAGGCACTGCTCATTGACCAGAACTTTGTGGTCCTTCTAGAACTAGGAAATCTGATATGGATGTGGATGCCTTTCTCTCTTTAGCTTCAACTTTGTAACCATCTCCTCTGACTCTCGATTATTGGTGCTCCCACTGTCAATGATGACATCATAGCATTTTCCTTCACATTTGTACCTTGTGTAGAACAAATTCTTCCTCTATTCGGGCTCCTTCTCTTTAGTCACCAGTGCTCTTCTAATCACTAGGGCTTCTCCCCCTTCGGCATCATCTGAATGTTCAGATTGGGCCTCCTCATCTACATGTGCAACCCTTTTACGACCTTTTGGCCTTTTGTTTGTCCTTCCTTAATGTTGCGAACATTCATAGGCTCTATGTGCTTCTTCACCACATTGGGAACACGTTCCTCTGAAACTGCCTCTTCTGGATCCTTGTCTAGATCTCCCTCGTCCTCTACCTCTTTGATCTCCACTATTTTGATCATGAGGGTGATAGAAGTTATCATTCTTCTGGTTTCGACTAGTACCCACACCTTCATTTTTCTTCTCATCAACATTTCGGCTTCTAGAAGGTCTTCCACTGCCCTTTCCGCTCTGACCTCCTCGTCCTTTTTGCTTGTTGTCAAATATTTTTTTAGCTTCTCTTCAACTTTCAGAGAAAACTGGTATGCATCCTCAATGATGGTCATTCTGACAAGGCTTAGTTCCTCCTAAATGCTCGATCATAACCCATTAAGATAACAGGCTACCTTCTCCTTGTTGGCCTCTGTATGACCCATTATGATGATCATCTTGTGAAAATATTTGGTGTATTCTTTCACAGATTTGCTTCCTTGTTTCAACCCTTGCAATTTCTTCAACAGATGTAACTCGTAGTCCACTAGTATGAACTGCCTTTTTAGTTTTTCCACCATGCAATCCCATCTGGTGATCTTTCCTTTTCCTCTTCGGTTTTTCTCCACTGGACCTCTTTCCACCAAATACTAGTGTGGCCCTTCAGCTTCATTTTTTTGAACTTGACCCGATCTGGGTCCTCTATCTCCTCATACTCAAAATATTCTTCCAACTCATTGATCCAGTCGATCAACTCTTTCGGGTTCAGACTTTCGGAATAACTGGGGACTTCTGCTCTAGGTCTTTTCTCGATCTTTGAAATGGCCCTTATCAACCG
This sequence comes from Sequoia sempervirens, assembly GCA_007258455.2. NCBI lineage: Eukaryota > Viridiplantae > Streptophyta > Pinopsida > Cupressales > Cupressaceae > Sequoia > Sequoia sempervirens. Next base: position 140,622,703 of record VDFB02000008.1, read on the forward strand.
CATTTGGTCTTGATCAATTACTTCTTCTTCCTCTTCTTCATCCTCACTTTCTTCTCTCCTCGGGTTTAACCCTCTTCTCATTTGCTCCTACAATGCATCAATCTATCTTTGGAGGGCTCTGAAACCCTTAGCTATTAGCGGATCTCTTCCACTAGAATTTTTTCCACCTCGACCACCTCTGGTACCACCACGCCTACTAGGAATCACTCTTGGAGGCATCCTTCTTGACCTCAACCCACAACCACAGTCCTGGTGTGAACTGCCTCATGATCGGCGTTCTGTCCATACACTCAAGAAAACATGCTCTGATACCACTTGATGAGGGTGCAACCCGAGACATAGGAAATAACACACAAAACAAGAGAATAATTTTATTATTCAGAAAATGGAACTTATTACATGTAGAGGATCTCAAACCCCGAAGTTCTACAACAAATGCAAGTTACGGAAAATTACAAAATAACCCTTTTCGTAGTGTGCGAACTTGTCCCCCAAAAGCTACACAAAAATTAGAAACCCGCCCATAAGTAGAGCTCCTTATTAGTTTTGGAGCCAAAACATCATTCAAATTTTAGTTTTTGGTAGTTTGGCGCTGAAAGTTACAACTTGAAATTCAAATTTCAAAGTACATTCAAAAATTAGCATCTTCTAGAAAGTGCGCCAACTTTTGGGAGCCATAACTTTTGATCTGGGACTCCATTTTTTGAACCGTTTGAACCGTTGAAAAGGTGTCAAAGTCAAGAACATGCTCAAAATCAGCTACGCCAATTTTGGAAAGTTTTGGGGCTGTTTCGGGACCATTTAGTGCCTTAAATCTAACTTGGAAGGTTTTTAGGTGTAATTCTTGGAGACTGAAACTATAATGTCTTTCAACCCAAGAATAGAAAATCAAAACCATAAGTTGGGAATTAAATTATGATGAAAAGGGTATCCAAAAATTCAAAAACATCTAAGAGACTACCAACATGAAATGAAACACTTTTTTTGGGTGATGCAGGATTGCCCTTACACCACTGGATGCTCCTGCATCAACTAGAAACTTATTGCGTTGTTTTTAGTTGTCCTCATATTTTGTATTGTATATTTAGTTCATGAAAAACATAAATTCTCTAATTCAATATACATTCTTTGGGGATTCATTAGCTAATATAGGGAAATTTATCACCTATGGTGCTAGTATATTTAGTGAAATCATAGAGCTTCCCTATGAAGAAACCTAATGTTTGATTCAAAAAATATTCTAAGAATTCTAGGCTTCAATCCCTCGTGCAATAGGAAAATAAAATATATTTATTTTGATTCAATATAAATAAATAAATTATGATGGTGTTCATTTCTTGTATGTTTACCTCTATCAAAACAAAACAAAATAAAGCAAATAAGGCACATTTCCTACATATGTATGCAATTTAGTATAACAATTAACTCCAACATAATAGACTATATGTACAACACATCAATTAATTTGTAACACAAGATGTTTGAAAATAAATTAATATAAAAAAATTATATTGATAATATAAGTTTAAACCCATATATATCTCTTAATTATATATTTTTATATTTTATATTATAAATACAAAAATGCATCTATTAGTTATGTTTTTTAGTATATCATTATTTGAGATATGGAGTACAAGAGTACCACTAGGAAATATCATAAACTAATTACATTGTTTTTGGAACCTCTTCAAAAAGGGGATTAAGTGATTTCATATGGTTTAGCACATAGAGCACACCCACTTTCAAGCTATTCCACTCAAGGGTAACCCTAGAGATCTCAATGCAAAAGAGAAAGAGATCTTGCAATAGGGTCATCCTAGGGGCTGATTGTAAACTAATGAGGAGGGGTTCACCACCAAGCTAGGGTTTAGAAAAATTTATTAAATGTAATATCTAATGATTGAACTCAATGATGCAAGAAACTTCACTAAATTAACTATAGATGCAAATAAATCCAAACAACAAAATGGAAAAGTAAAAAGGAGCACCTAGAAATCTAAGAGAGCTTGAATGCAGGCTTGAAATGTTGAATAACCTAAAATTTAGGCCTACTGGGACTCATTCGCCATTCTGGGTGAATCAGTCCCAAATAAGGATTTCTACACAGAAACAGGTTTCTAGAAAAAGGGTATCCAAAACTACAAAAATCTCAAATTTTGACCTAAACTAGGACTCATTCACCAATCTGGGTGAATGAGTCCAATTAGGGTTTTCTATAATTTCAAGGTCTAAATCTAGTCTTCAAATGTATGCTCTTTCTATTCCACTATGTTTATGGATCTGAAACTCTAATTTTGGGGTTGTAGGTGACCTTTTAGTGAAGATTATAACCTTGCAAATGGGGAGATAACTCCAAAAACTTTCTCCAAGCTTGTAACCTAATCTTCAATGTTCCTTCAAGTCTTTAAATAACCTAGATCTATAATTATGTAGAGAAGGAGAAAAAGTGTTAATTGTTAGCGAATAGGGGTTTGCCTTGGTCAAACCCCTTGTAGGTAATTAAACCAAATGATGAGATAATGAAATGAAGCCATAAAACATGGAAAAAATAACATGAATCATGGACAATAATACCTTGAATGATGTCTTACAAATTAATTTACAACTCAACATGAAATGGCCATGAAGGATGTAGATCTTAATCTTGACAATAGGAGTAGAAAAATGCTTGATCTTAGATCTTCAATGCTACATCACAACACTAGCTCAATAACATGCTTAATGCTTGATATGCCTAAAATGATGATGGATCTTGAATTTCTACAATAATTGATGAATATTTTTTCCCTTGAATGCCTTAGAAATGATCTTGAGTGCTCTCTCAATGATCTTGTGAAATCTTGGAATGCTTAGCCCTTGAGTTCTTGACTTGATAACATGTAGACTTAATGAAATAATGATTTGAAAGCTCATTTATATAGGTAATCCATCTAATATCTCATGTATAAGATCCCAAAGGTCGACATACATAAAATTTGAGCTTAAAACCTAATTTTTCTCTCTCAAAACCTTGCAAATGGGCCAAATGGGTCCCACCTGGATGGGACTCATTCACCCAAAGTGGAAAATGGGTCCCATAGGGCCTATTTTGATTGTTAAAGTGTTGGGGAGTGTAAATTAAGCTTGTTTGTTAATCTTATCAGTTTTTTAATTGAAATATGCCTTGGGATGCATAATATAGGGTCTTAGGAGCCTATTAATGATGATATTAAGGTCATAAATGCAAGAGGGCCCAAAATTCAACGTGAAAGTGTAAATAAATATACTTTACATCATTAAATTAATGAAAAATTGGGTCAATTTAGCTTAAAAGGGTCCTAAATCCTATGTGAATGTGTAAAACACATTACAACACTTTATTAGGTCCACTTTGTTTACAAGCCTCCTAAATTTAATGTGAAAGTGTAAATAAAGACACTTACATCATTGAATTAAGGTTAGGTTATTTAGCTTTAACAAGGCCCAAAACCTAATGTGGATGTGTAAAACACATCACAACACTAGATCAAGGCGATATCAAGTCCAATTTATCATTAATTATTCTCGAATTAAGCAAGGAGAAGGCGTAATTTTTTAGTTGCCACATTTAGCCCCCACTTTAGTGAGAGGATGAACTTGCTTCAAACTCACAATAAAGTAGACATTCAAGAGGGGTCCAAGTGTCCCGATGGGGATGGTCTAGGATAACAAAGATCGAGGAAGCAGTCAAGCCCCTAGGGTCCACAATCCTATGTCAAACCAACATAAGCATGAAAAGACACACATAAGGTGTATGATATGCAACATCAAGATACGTAAACATGCAATGTGAATAACTAAAAGAAAGGAAAACAAGAAAAATAAAAAGAGATGGATAAAGCTTCAACCATTTTTCCAACATGATGTGGATTAGATCTAAGTTGTTTTTTCCAAAACTACACGCTCACTTTGAGGTAACGAAACTCTTGGATGTCCACTAGGTGAGAAATCCAAGAAGGTGAGACACATACACACACAACAGATATGCACTCACACACACATGTGAGTGGCTAAGGGGAAGTCATGTCTCAGATCGGCTTCCCATCCAACCATACCAAAGTTATACCTCCTAATACTTTGATATGGTGCCACACAAAAATGATCTTCAAGCTTCATGAGGTAAGCAAAGCTTTGCATACTCGGAATTCATGAAAAAAAAAATGGCTCCACAAGCATACAAAGTGTGTTATGCAAGGTGGCCATATATAATAGTTGTTGTAAATGAAAAATAGTGTAAGGTATGTTCAAAGGGGATTTTCTTAGTTCATGCAAGGTCTCTTCTTAGGAAACATCGTGCTTAATTTCTCCAAGAGAGGGAAAGTCAAAGAAATATCACACTCTCGAAGGAAATCAAGCCCAATGACACCACCAAGAAAAGGACGCATCACAAGAAGAAAGAAATCACACAATGAAACATGAGTGTTGATGTGTACCCCCACTTTAAAGTGGTTGCTAGCACCATTGTTGTGAGAAATTTCTTTAAATTAGAAGAAGATATGAGAGCCTATTCAGAAAACCCTATACCAAGCCATATGTTTCTGAATCAAACTACATCATGAATAATTATGTCACATGCGAGTAAAATTAAGGCATGTCATCCACATCCCAAGCTTGCTCTTATATGTACATGGAAGGTGATCAACTAGCCAAAAGAGACAATGACAAGTGACATATGAAGACAAGGCTACTTAACCCCTTTCCCCCATGTAGTGCAGGATGAGAATGAGCCAAATAGGATGGAAAGTAAGTATCAATTAGAGGAATTAGGTACTTCAACACAAGGAAGAGCACCACAATCCTTAAGATGTTGAATTTTGTTATTCAAATCCCTACATTCATTAGTAGAATGACCATGAACTCTATGATATGTGCAAAATGAATTCTTGTAATAAAATTTCTTTCATATTCTTGGAGGGAGAGATATCAAATGATCTTGGAGGATTCGTGACAAGATACTCCCTTGATCAATAGTAGAAGATGTTCCTTTATTTGCACAAGATGTCATACACAAACTAAATGATAAGGCTTTAGATGAAAATGGAAATAAGAGAGGTAAACCTAGATCTTTCTTCAAAGAGTATGGTATGTTGTTTTGCTTTGTGTGTTCATAGTATCCATGTGTAGGAGGAGGATTGTATCCAATACCATAATAATCTTTCAATTTAGATGAAGGGGGGTTATGCTTTTGAGAAGGATTGGTTTCTTCATGAGAACACAAATCCTTTTTAAAGTTATGCATCGTCCCCTCATGAGGGATGGGAGTTGCATAGCCTCCATCACCACCATGGGGGAATGTTGTAGAACCAAGTTGAGAAAATTAAACACAAGGTTTTTTTATTTAGATTGTGAGATTTTGCACTCTCCTATAAAGGAAGGCAAAAAACCCCAATCATCATTAGAACTTGTATTTGAGAATGAATTGTTTGTATAAGACTCTTTGGACCTTGAGGGTGAGATTTTGGATTCTTTATTGAAAGGAGGCATAAAATCTAATAACTCCCAATTATCACTAAAGAGTTTTGTTGTAGGTGAAGGATTAATATCAACTTGTATAGGTTCATTTTTTAATTTTGGAATGAAAGTATTATGGGAGTTGGAAGTGTTGTGATTATATGATTCATAGCTTTGCTCATCTACTTCAACCGTGTATATCTTGTTGTTGTATTCAAATTTTATTATGCGGTGAAGAGTAGATGGGACTTCTTTCATAGCATGAATCCATGGTCTCCCTAGAAGAATATGGTATGAAAGAGGTCCTGGCATGATATGGATAGGGGTAGGCAACACTATAGGTCCGACCTCAATAGTTAACATGATCATTCCTAGTGGTTGCTTATTAACATTGTCAAAGTGACGAATATGATCATCATTAAGTTGAATAAGCCTCTTTTCCACGCTAATTTTGTCTAGGAGGTCAATGCTACAAACATTAATACCTGCTCCATTGTCCATGAGAGTGTACCTAACTACAATTTCATTAATGATCGCCTTTATCATCAAGGCTTCATTTTTGTTTTGAATCTCAAGTGAGGGTAATTCATGTTTAGGGAATGTGATTTATGACTATGTGACTTACGTGGGATGAAAGGAGGATGTTATATTATTCAATTTCATATAATATTAGATCTCCTCTTGCTTTATTTAAAATATTTCTTGAAATAGACACTTGTATGTAGGTGATATTTGAATAAGTTGTCATAGAGATATATTAGTGGGAGCATTTTTAAGTTCTTCAACACTAGGAAAACTTTTTTGAGGAAAATTTAATGGAGTGGGAGTGATTTGTGGTTTCCTACATGTTTGAGAAACTAAGTTATAACTTGGTTGCTACAAAACATTGTTACTATTAGATTGCATCATAGATTTCAAGAAATCTCTCATTTTCTTATGTGATTCACTAAGTTCAGGAGGTGACTTAGGAGGCTCGCTAAGTAAAGGAGATCCAATTTGTGTTGTCATAACATCAATAACTTTTCCTTATTTTCATGATTTCTTGGTGAAGAGGAATCATCTTCATCTAAGGAAGCTTTGGTGTTTGAAAGACATGTGGCAATGTTCACATTTTCTTGCACCATGATATCCTCCCCAGGAGGAGAGTTTTTAGGAGAACTACAAACCAAATGTTCTTGACATTCAAGGATTGGTTCTTCCAAAATGACTTCATCACGGGTAGGGGGATGATCAATGGTTAGATTTTCTTGCTTATCAATGATGGTGTTTTCTTGCTGAATAATGTTTTCCCTAGGGGAAGAGAGACACATAAGATTTGCATGACTTTCATCGACCAAAGTATCTTCTTCACAACTAGGAGAGATACTAGGAGAAGAAAAAGTATGATTTTCATGATCATTTATGATTTCATTACTTTGTTCCCTAATGTCTTCCAAAATAGGATAGGTAGGGGAAGGATCATAAAGAGGGTCATTATAGATTTTAAAGGTTTTATCATCTAACACCAACATATCCTCATCATTTACAATCTCATCCTCTTCCACCAAATCATTTTCACAAGCAAAGGGAGAATGGAAATTCGGTAAGGTGATGTTTAGAAATGTGTCCATGATGTCATTCTCTTGTGCTATAATATCTTACAATGTAGGAGAGTTTATAGAAGAGGAGCTTTCAACAATCTCATGATTCTCAATGAGTGCATCTTCTAACACTGAAATACCTTTGCCACATCTAGGAGAGGTATTAGTAGAAGAGAAACTATGATCATTAGGATTGTCTATATTTTCATCTTCTTCTATCACATCATTCCTACAAATAGGAGAGGTAAGAGGGGGTGTAGGTTTAAGGCAAGCATCACCATTTTCACTATCTTGCACTAGGAGAACTTTCATAACTAGGGAATGCATTGAATGAATGACTAGCATGCTTATTGACTAACTTTTTCTTTGCAATATTGGAAAAGACTGAAACTAACATTTTTAAACAATAATTTATGCAAACTCAAAATGCAATATAAAGACCTAAAATGGAATTCAATTTTTAGATTTTAAACAAGGTAATTTACTAATTACACTATGCAATGATCTGAAAATGAAATGTTGTGAATACAAATTTGGAATTAAGCAATGCATGAAATGAACCACTTTAAGCTAGATTTAGTGAAATGCATGAAACAAAAAATCTACCAACTGAAATAGCTAACCAATGGCAGCAAACAAAAGTGTAAAAACAAGGTTTTCAATGTTGTAAAAGGTAGTTTTAGATGTGCACTGGTACTAATTCGCCCAAAGTGGCGAATGAGTCCCAGTAGGGATTTTTTTCAAAATTTTCATAAATTTTCAATTGATTTTTATACTTTTATGGTGTATGATCTATAAACTAAGTGAAAATGCAGATTTTGTATGATTTTCACTGATTTAGGATGTAAAAGTGCAAGCTATATGAACTTTCACTAATGCAAAATTATAAACTCTAGAATGCCAATTAACTAATGCAAATCCTAATGCAATGTTAATGCAAGCCAAATCTAGGATGATGATGCACTCCAAATCAGAATTATGATGTTCTAAATGTAGGTTCACCAAAATGGAACCTCTTGAAAAGGGGGATTAAGTGCTTGTGTATGTTTTAGGACATAGAGCACACCCACTTTCAAGTTATTCCACTCAAGGACTGTAACCCTAAATATCTAAATGCAAAGGAGAAAGAGATCTTGCAATAGGGACATCCTAGGGGTTGATTGTAAACTAATGAGGATGGGTTCACCACCAAGCTAGGGCTTGGAAAAATGTATGAAATGCAAGATCTAATGATTGAACTCAATGATGTAAGAAACTTCACTAAATGAACTATAGATGCAACTAAATTTGAACAACAAACTAGAAAATTGCAAAGGATCACCTGGAAATCTGAGAGAGCTTGAATGGAGGCCTAAAATGCTAAATAACCTAAAATTTAGGCCTACTAGTCCACTCATTCATCATTCTAGGTGAATCAATCCTAGATTAGGGTTTCTGTACATAAACAAGTTTTTGGAAAAAGGGTATTCAAAACTACAAAAATCTAAAAAATTGACCTAAACTGGGACTCATTCACCAATCTAAGCGAATGTGTCCAATTAGGGTTTTTTGGAATTTCAAAGTCTGAATCTGGTCTTCAATGTCTGCTCTTTCTATTCCACTGTGTTTCCAAATTTGAAACTCTAATTTTGGGGTTGTAAGTGACCTTTTAGTGAAGATTACAACCTTGCAAATGGGGAGAAAACTCCAACAGCTTTCTCCAAGCTTGTAACCTAATCTTCAATGTTCCTTCAAGTATTTAAAGCACCTAGATCTGCAATTACACAAAGAGAGGGAGAAAAAGTGTCAATTGTTAGGGAATAGGAGTTTGCCTTGGTCAAACCCCTTGTAGGTAATTAAACCAAATGATGAGATAATGAAATGAAGGAATAAAACATGAAACAAAGAACATGAATCATGGACAATAATACCTTGAATGATGTCTTGTAAATTTGTAACTCAACATGAAATGGCCATGAAGGATGTAGATCTTGATCTTGACAATAGGAGTAGAACAATGCTTGATCTTGGATCTTCAATGCTACATCACAACACTAGCTCAATAACACACTCAATGCTTGATATGCTTAACATGATGATAGATCTTCAATTCCTACAACAATTGATGAAGAACTTTTCCCTTGAATGCCTTAGAAATGATCTTGAGTGCTCTCTAGGTGACCTTGTGAAGTCTTGGAATGCTTAACCCTTGAGTGCTTGACTTGATAGCATGTAGACTTAATGAAATAATGATTTGAAAGCTCATTTATATAGGAAATAAATATAATATCCCATGTATTAGATCCCAAAGGCCAACATACAAAAAAATTGAACTTAAAATCCAATTTTTCCTGCTCAAAACCTTGAAAATAGGCCAAATGGGACTCATTCACCAAGTTGGGCGAATGGGTCTAACCTGAATGGGACTCATTTACCCAAAGTGGTGAATGGGTTCCATAGGGCCTATTTTGATTGTTAAAGTGTTAGGGAGTGTGTAAATTAAGCTTATTTTTTAATCTTGTCAGGTTTTTTATTGAAATATGCCTTGGGATGCATAATATAGGGTCTTAGGGGCCTATTAATGATGATATTAAGGTCATAAATGCAAGAGGGCCAAAAATTCAATGTGAAAGTGTAAATAAATATACTTGACATCATTAAATTAAGGCAAAATTAGGTCAATTTATCTTAAAATGGCCCTAAATCCTATGTGAATGTGTAAAACACATGTTACAACACTGGATTAGGTCCACTTTATTTACAAGCCTCCTAAATTTAATGTGAAATTGTAAATAAATACACTTTACATCATTAAATTAAGGAAAGATTGTATTTTTTAGCTATAATAGGGCCCAAAACCTAATGTGGATGTGTAAAACACATCACAACACTAGATCAAGGTTATATCAAGTCCAATTTATCATTAATTATTCTCAAATTAAGCAAGGAAAAGGCGTACTTTTTTTGTTGCCACATTTTTTAGTTATCCTCATAGTTGGTAACATGTATTTAGTTCATGAAAAATATAACTATTATGATTCAATATATTAGTTTCATGACTCATTAGTTGATATAGGGAATCTTAATCATATATTTAGTTTAATCGTATCGTTTCCCTATAAAAAAAACTTTTTTGAATAAGTTCATAGGTCATTACATTAATGATAGACTTGTTATTGTTTTATTGGTATCTTTCCAATACTCAAATCATTCCCTTAAGTGGCCTTTTTGTGGATTTAGGTTATTTATTAAGGTTTTGTTAGATTTTTAAGCTACATGTTTAGGTAAGTTATAGGTAGAAGTGAATACGGAAAAAATCTTTCACAAAGGAATATGACATTCTATCTTATTTATGGTACAATGATATTTCTATGATATTGATATTAGTATATTATTTTGTATTACCTGATCCCAATGTTTGATATAATCTTTTGTAATAGGTCATTCAAATAATTATTATATTATTTTTAAGATCAAAGGAAAATGTGAACACTAAGGTAAAGTGGATCAAAGTTCAATTGATTTATTTTATTTACTAGTACTTACATTTAAAAAAAATTAATGATGATAGAAATTTATGAAGAGAACTATATCATGGAGTGATTAGAAAAATCAAGATAGTTATCCATACTTAACAAGATAGAGGACTACTAACCATCTTAATATTATCTATTATGCACAAAAAAATATAATGGAAATTACTCATCAAACTAGATGTGTGAGATATTCTCATCATTTCTCATGTGAGGACATTGAATGGACACATATTGGAGATGATAATGTTGAGACAGACTTACATGTGACAATCCCTCTTGAAAGATTCCCTTAATTTGTCAAAGGAGAAGGTTTGTTGGATAGTACAAAGACAACATTGATATGTAAATTGCATAGAGAGAACAACTCAACAAACTACACTAACCACACTATAACGATATACTCAGGGTTTGCCTAGATTTAATATAATCAATAAATAATTTTGAATTACTCAAGGATAACCATGGATAAAGTGAAAATTTTGAATTATTGAATAATTTTGAAACCAAATCTAGAAATTATCCTTAAATATGGTTTTTGAACTTCTGCAGGAAAGTAAAAATTGAAACATACAAAAAAATTGAATGCATATATAGTTATCTCATGTTTGTCTTCTTTTCCTTGCAAATATTCAATTTGATTCCCTGAAAATGATAGGAAATAGTGAACTAAAATGAAGTCTACAATGCAACATGATTAAATGTACATAGCAATAGTGAACAGATGTTATCGAAGATGGATTCCATTGATATTATGGTGCATCATGATGGTTAGATAGATGGTTTCACATAAGAATGGAACACCTATTATTCCTAATTTCTATCAAGTCCAATGTGAAGATCTCTGCCATTTGGTTTGTGGTAAAGGAATCTATGCCAATTTATTTTTTAATCATCAAGATAAGGGTAGATATAACATAGAAAAGCTTGATGAGTAGAAGATGGAACTCCATAATTTCTCCTTTTATAAGGGTGAAAGTGTCAATAGTAATGAGTAAGCAACATGCATAATCTATCTTTTTATACATATGCTATCATACCTTCCATTTCATGCAATATTTCTCTTTTATATATATACTTATATTTTATTAAATCATCACTATTTAGTAATTATGCTTCTTTGGTGTTATGTTTCCAAAACCATGTTTTATCATTATTTAGAGAGGAGCAAAGGGTGTTGAACAATATTGTGAATCATGTATTGAAAATTATTAAAATAGTACCATTGGAGGTAGAAACACCTCCTATGGGTCTTAAAAAAGTTGTATAGATTTTGAAATGACAATTAGTGAAGAAAAATCTCATTATGATGTTTAAATTATGGGAATTTGGTGTATGGGTGGATCTAGAAAAATATTTGTATAATCATAAATTTTCATCTAAAAAAATTTATTTTTCTTTTTTATAGTATAAATGCTATAAATAAAAATGAGTTACATAAAATGTAGATAAATTGTAGTGTAGTATATTGTTACCCCTAATATTTTCACACTATATATTGACACCCTATTTTTAATATACCATTAATTATATTAATAATGTATTGTTTTTGGGGTCAAATTGGGAAAATATATTGAACTCCATGACATCCCAAGAATTTTGGGCCAAAAAGTCTCAGACATAGGTGTTGGGCGCCCTCATCCAAAAGTGTGATTTTTAAGAGTTACAAATTTTGATTTTTCGCCTTTGGTGATTTAAATATTATCCCAATTTGGCCTATATCCAAAATTATCAATTGGGATGCATATAAAAACAAGTTTTCCCTCTCATTTGAACATTAGAACACTCTATTTTGAAATATGCACAATTATTATGTACAAATTGTGATGATTTATGCAATCTCTTCTCTACATGCTAGCTACAATAATATATTATGTTATGTGGACTATCTCTTGTAGGTCTTCAAGGAAATTAAATCATTCATCATCAACTCTTTTGGCATTAATGGTGTTACATCACTCTGATAGGGGTTTGATACCTAAGGTAACATTATCAATTATCATTCATTTATTACAATCATCACATGTTTACATTGCCTCTACTTGACCTAAGGCACATGATTTATGCCATCATCATTTGTTATTGTGGAGGTGGAAACACCAAATCTTGGGTTTGATTGAGGCAACCTCATATACAACACAACCTTTTCCCTCTTTTCATGTGCATAGGTTAGATCTAAAACTGTCATAAGGATAGGTTACAAGAGACTAGTGCAAATTGTACCAAGTGATATAGCATATAAAGATCTCAAAAAACCCAAACGAGGGTGCCCCAACACCCCTATCCCTCCATCTTAGGCTCAAATTTCATCTACAGGTTCCTCTTTGTCTACACATCTTAGATCTACATTTCCATTTCTGAAACTTTCCATTTTCATTTGTGTAATCAAATGTTGTATTTTCAAATCTAAGGTTTATGTCAATTAGGCTAATTAAATCACACTTAAAATATACCCCTTTTGCAACAAAGGAACCAAACCCTAGAAGATTGTCTCTCCTTTGAGGTAGTTAGCTAATCATCAAACCCTAGTTGGTTTGTGTTATAATGTTAAGCCAAAGAGGAAAGATAGATCTAGGGAAATTCACTTGTTGGATCTTGGATCACTTTCCCACTTAACATTTTGGTGAACCCAACATTTCTTACACTTGTAAATTTTTTATATTTTCATAATGTATAAATTATGTAATTTGATCAAGCATTAGGTTATTTGAATGTCTTGTTATTGATATGCATTTTTTTTTTTCAAAATAATTTTTTTCCACTCTATATTCATTAAACTATAATCACCTTGGTGAATTCAATTTAGATCAAAATATTTTAGATTTAATTGTAATATTTTAGATCTAATCTTTTTTTTTAAGGCATTAGATCTAAATTATTTCATTTTTATTGGTAAATTTTGTATACTTAATTTGGAAAACAAAATAATTTAAAATACTTTGTTCCTTACAAAAACATAAACCTAAACACATTATTCTACCATTTTATTAGTATTTTCATCTTATCAAGACTTTCTCCTACATCCTACCTCCTAAGATAACTCATGTGTGAAGTTTATTTTATCTATTAGGTCCTTTGAATTATTAAGATCCTTAATTCATGCCTTAATGTGCCTCTTGTCATCAAATTAGAGCATTATTGATTTCCCAAACTTTGCCAAACTTCAGACCTAGGTTTCCACAAAAAAGAGCCTATAGAATATTCTTTACCTGTGCAAGATCTAAAACCTTAAATATCTCTAATCCTAGACTAGGGCTCCCAACACCCATGTTTGATCCCACAATACTAGTTTACAATTTTTGGGAGATCCTAATTTTTGCTAAAATCACATATTTTTAAAAAATATAATGATTTAAGCCTTGAAAATTTTCATTTAAAGAATTCCAATTGAAGAGGGTTTGATCGAACCACCTTATATCAAACCACCTTGGATAGACCCCCGCTAGTTTTAAACCATACCTATAACGAAGTCTCCTTTACACCTATCAATTTAATGCTGATAAAAAACCGCTTTTGATTTACCTTTTGGGGGGTCAAATGAATTCATTTTAAAAAAAAAATTGTAATTATTTAGTCCTCATTATAAGCTTCCCAAAAAGTATAATTTTAAATAAATTTTATTTTATTATTATATTTATTTTTTATTTCTTGTGAATGTAGGTTTTTCATCGAAAATCAAGCTCTTTGTTCTGCACATGTGGAAAAATAGTAGATTATCAAAAAACATTTTTTGAAAAATATCAATGCACTAGATATTGAAGTCCTTGATCCAACAACAAAAAATAAAATTGAATTTTGATACATACAAAAAAAGTTATGTTCTATGTAGTCCGCCTATGTCTGAATTGTAATTGGTTTGACTTCAAAACTTGATTAAGGAAAAAATATTTAATAAAAAACTATGAAACCAAATGAAAGAGCTAGATATCATAGTTAAAAATCTAAATTCAAAAAAAAAAAAAAATTATCCTTCATGGAAAAAAAGGTATGTTGTATACGGTGAGCATCACTCCTTAAAAATGGTGTTTACTGAAAAAAATTAGTTTTCAAAGGAGATGGAAAAAGAAGTGCAATATGATTCCAAAAAATTTGAAAAAAATATATTTATAATCTATAGACAAAATTTCACAAATCACTAGTTTGCATCATCTTCAAATTTCTCACGGTTTAGCCACTATAAGTGCTCGAAAGTGAAGATTTAGTTAGAAAAAATCAGTTCAGTGTCCAATTTGGCCAAAAATTGTAAACTAGTATTGTGGGATCACCCCATGTATTGTCACTTTGGCTTAATTTTTTTGTGCAATATTCTACTTTGTAGCCTCTTCTCAGACCTAATCCCTGTTTCTGACAGTCTATCTTGAAACTTTCAAATTTTATTATACATTGCTAATTTGACACTAATTCATTGCATTACACTAAAAATTTCTTGTCCTTCCCAGTAAAAGTGATCAAAATCCTACCCAACTTACTTGGTTCTCTCTTGGGGACAATAGCCAAACAATTTTTCCCACTTAAACATTATTTCATTACCAAATGACCTTCACAAGATGTTTCCTTTAACAAATTTACCCTCACCAAAAATGTATCTTAAACCAAAACTTATTATATATCCCCCTTATTATGTTCCTCAACCATAAATTAAACATATTCTCATTATTTGAAGTGCTTCAAACTAGCCTAAACCTATTGGTCACATCTTAAACTTTGCAAAATAACTCATTCAAAATAATTATACACACCAAAATGTGTCACAATAATCATAGTATCATGCAATTGCTCACACATACAATACTCTAAATAAAATAAAAAATAAAGGAAACACAAACCACCCCCACTTCCATTCCATTTCCCCAACCAATTAAATCTTCCCCACACACCTTTTCTTAAAAAATGGGAAAATAGTATGATCTTGTTGAGAAACTACGTAATACTCCAGCTAAGGTATCTTTGTGGGACTTAATTCATACCTCACCTACATAGCACAGGATTCTCCAAGATTCCTTACAAAATATATTGGTGCCACATTATGTTAGACCAAATGATATATCAGCCTTTTTTGACTATATGCAAGAACCAAACTTGGATATTACCTTCTCCTAAAATTTAAAAACATTCAATGCTTTCATGATTCTTGTCATTAACAATCATGGAATTAAGCATACTCTAATCAATAATGGATCAATTTTTAATTTTTTTAGCATTAACCTTTTACATGAGATCGGTATACATACATCTCTCATCAAACCTGATGCTCTTTATATTCATGGTTTTGATAATGTTGCTAAGCACCCATTAGGAATAATTACACTACCCATTAAGGAAAAACCAATGACTTTTCCTACCCTTATCCATGTCATGCCCAATTCTCTCTCATATAATATTATTCTTGGTAAACCATGGATTCATGCCATGGGGGTGGTTCTATCTACTCTTCACCATATAATGAATTTTGTATGTAATGACAATGTCTATACAGTTAAAGTGAATCCAAATCCTAAATTTTATTTACAAATTGAAGTTGGATAAAAAATTTAAATCTCATTGTACTTTGATTGCATCTTCAAAATTTGAACCACTACCTTCCAATGATAATGATACCAATGGTAGTAAATAACCTATGACTCCATTCTTTGGAAATTATTTGGGTTCATTAGATTTTACTCCTTTCATTGAGGAGTATAAAATCTCACCATCAAGGTTGTTTCAGTGACATCCACACAGTCTTTTCTTCCTCTTCTCAAACATCTAATATTAACACTAAAAATAATGATCCAAATAATACTTCATCTTCAAGTACATATTTTGGTAGTAAATAACCTATGACTCCATTCTTTGGAAATTATTGGGTTCATTAGATTTTACACCCTCCTTTTTTGGAGAGTACAAAATCTCACAATATAAACCTAAAGAATCATCTATTTCATTTGCATAATCACTTATTTCAACTCCTTCCAGATCAAAAAATCCACAAATATGCCATCACATCATGGTAATGGGGTTCTTTAGCTTTCATCCCTCATGTTTTGGAAAAATTTAATAATGATCCTCCCCCTCTTAAAATTTCAACATTCAAAAAATATTTCATTCTTGCAAAAGAATCAATTCTTCAGGGACCATGTCAATATTACTACTCCTCCTTCAACAAATAATCATACTTCTAATTTAAAAAATAATTCTTCTTCTCCATATAAAGGAAAAAAAATAAGGGGTTAGATTTAAAAATATTTCTAAACTTGGATATAATGAAAACATGGAACAAGGAGATAAGGATCCTATGAAGCTAAACTGTACCTTGCTAAAAGGATTTTAGGCTTCCATCCTCCTCCTTCATCTACATCTCATCCTCCATTATCTAATGTATTTATGATCTATTGTGTTGAGAAAGAAAACTTTCTTCACAAGAGAAAGGATTGCTTCCCACTCCTTATCCTCTATCTGAGAAAGAGCATATTTTGTTGAGGCTTCTAAAAAACCCACTTGATTACTCTTCCTCCTTCAACATGTAAGAAATATCACAAACACAATCAAATAAACTATTCTTTCTATGCATATCATCAATATCTTTGTCATTCAACCATCCATATCTTGGTCATTCCTCCAATTAATGTTAGGCCTTGAGCAATAAAATACAATAACTTCTTGATTGTGGTGCTATTACTCTTTGATGTGTTGATGCACCTATTCATCATAAATGATAAACTCTCTTCTATTGTGTTTCTCCTCACTATGTGCTATTCATAGCTCCATGTGTTTTCTCATTTCCATTCATGGTGGTACAATATTATATGCAACCATATTTCATCAATGGTAGCAACATGGTTGTCCTTACCTATACAGTTATGGTCCAAGGATAATTGAATTTGGGAGGTGTGCATCCTTCTTAAGGATCCCCTCTTCCCCATTCTTTTTCCTTAAAATATCATCATAGAAAGTATGCTAACATTTCAAGGGGTGATATATCACCCTATCCTTTTCATATATCTACACATTGGTATCTTGTGAGCTTTGACTTATTGGCATGCCCCCTTGGTGGTGGTGGTGTATATAGATCCCCTTAGGCATAGTTATTAATTTTTCCCAAGGTTGTGATGCTAAACATTTATGCGCTCCTTGAGGCATGATTATCAAACTATAGAATTAAACATTTATGCATTATTTATAGTAATATAGCATAATGTAGCTTGCTATCTTGTGAATTGGTGCATTTTACATGGACACCTAGCATAACACAACTTGTTCTAGTCTTATATGACCTATCATTTTATATGTTTCAACCTAGTATAACCTAGCTTGCTAGCCAATAGATCCATGTATCTCATGATCTAGGTCTATCATAACACATCTTTCTATCCTTGTGTGCTTTATGAGATTCGTATTTATCATATCCATGGTCACCTAGCATAACAGAACTTGCTAGTTTGTGGGCCATGGGGGATTTTCAATATGGATGACTTTTGTTTGTATTAATTGTTTTCCTCTATGTGTGTGCGCATTCGAGAGATGATTCTTGGTAATTTATAAAACCTTACATACTTAAGTCTCCTTATCTTTCTAACTCAAATATTTAGTTTTATATAGTGTGTACTAACATTATTGTTATATGATCTATGCTTCAGGTTTGCTCCATGTTTGCTCCATATTTTCTTCATGTGTGTGCCACGTTTTCTTTGTGTATTCCACATGTTTGCATTATGTATTCCACATGTTTTTTTCATGTATTCCTTGTATGCTTCATGTATTCCTTATATGCATCATGTTTTTCTTATGTATATTATGTATACTTTTATGTGTACTCCATTGATTATTTATTGTATGCCTTATGAATTATCAAATTTTACCTTTTCTTATGTGTAACATATTTTCTTTGTGTTTGTCTTAACATTCTAGATTGATAGGATCCTAAGATTGATGGTAGCACATCTCTCAAATTTTTGTCATCCTATCTCTTCAATTTTTCATAGAGAAAACTATATTCTCCATTCCTTTAGTGTGAGTATGAACATAAGATCATACCCTCACTAAAGTGTGGGCGAAATGTAGTGTAGTAAATTGTTACCCCTAACAATTTAACACTATATTGACACCCTATTTTACATATACCATTAATTATATTAATATTTTGTTCATTTTGGGGCTAAATTAGGAAAATATATTAAATTCCTTGACATCCCGACAATTTTGGGACAAAAAGCCTCAAACACAGGTGTTGTGTGCTCTAGTCTAGAAGTGATATTTTTAAGAGAAAAACTTGGAGTGTTGGCCTTTGGTGATTTAAAAGTGATCCCAAGTTGGCTGACATCCAAAAATTTATATCAATTGATGCATATAAAAATATTTTTTCCTTCTCATTTGAACATTAGAACACTCTTTTGAAATATAAGCAATTATTATATGTGAATTATGAAGATATATGCAACCTTTCTCTACATACTAGATATAGGAATCTATTATTTTATGTGGACTAATCTCTTGCAGGTCTTCAAGGGAATTACATCATCAATTACTTTGACATTAATGGTGTGACATCACTTCGATAGGGGTTTCATGTCTAAGGTAACATTGTCAATTCTCATTCATTTATTATAGTCATTTATTGTTTGCCCCTTCTTGACCTAGGGTATGCAATTTATACCATTTTTTTTGTGAAGGTGGAAACACCAAAACTGAGGTTTGACTAAGGAAAGCTCCCATATAGCACAATCATTTCCCTCTTTTCATGTGTGTAGGTTAGATCTAGAAGTATCATCAAGAACATGTTACAAGAGAGCAAAGAGAAGATTGTGCCAATTGATCTAGCATCTGAAGACCTCAAAACACCTATATTGGGATGCCCTAGTTGTAATGCCCGCCGTGCAAACACAGAAAATTATTTATTTAAGATCATTAAATATATATAGGATCAAAAAAATATTTCGACTCAATAATATAATTGATTGATTTTCTTTTATTTTTATTTTTTATTTTATTTCAACAATATACTAGAGAGAAATAGGGGATATTCACACAGAATTTGATGGAATTTCCTTTCATTTTGTTTGCAATAGAGATGGTTTTCAGAGGAATCAGTTAAATTTAAATGTCTAAAATATTTTCTTTCACAAGGACAGATTGATTTAAGACACAACTCTATTATGATTACAGATTCAAACACAGTCAAAGGAAGAGAGTGGAACCCGGAGTCCTGCGCTCTCGAAGATCTGATGAAGCTGATTTCTGACGGCCTCGAAGAACTCCTTATTTGAGCTCCAAAATCTCCTCTACCCATTTTCGTGCTCGAATTCGAATCGATCATTTGTTCAGAAGACTTCTCCAAAGCAACACCAATAATCGATTCCCTGTTCCCTTTCTAGAACTCTCCTCGGATTATATTAAAAGATTCAAATTTTTACCCTCTTCAGATTCAAAATACCAAATCAATAACTTGTGCAACTCCTCCATCCCTAATCTCCTCTCTCTCTGTAAAAACCTTCCAAAATACATAATTAAATAAAAGATATTCTCCATTTCTTCCAAAAAACTCTAAAAATCAAGAATAAAAGAAAACTCATTCTTTAAAAGCCAGCTTTTTTAATTAGATCTGAATTCCTATTCGTTTGCACAACTTTTCTTTCTTTTATTTGTTTTATTTGTTTTAATTTCTATTTTTACCACTTTCTTGCACAACACATTTTCTATTTAATTAAATAAATTATTCTAATAACTATCCCCACCTGATAATTAATTAAAATAATTAAAACACATTTAATATACATAATTACCATTTAAGTGTAATATGTGGTTTTCAAAATAGTTAAATCATTTAAATATTCGAATATAATTTAAATCTAACATTAAAATAACTAATTACTTCCACCATCAAATTCGATTACACCACAACAAATAACATACCAACATTAAAATAAACAATTATTATCCACATTCAATTAACTAAATCACAACCTATTAAATACTCACATTAATAAAATACGACATACACAACACAAACCACAATGACGACAATTACAGAAATGTACAATACCAATCAACGAGACGACCTGACATCATGGGACGGGAGGACTTCATCGTCACCTCAGTATCAACATTTAACCGTTGGGCTATAGGTGCTCGCCCTGTCCTGCCGAAGCAGGTGGAATCGAGACTTGTACCTGCAATCCTGCATACAAACGAAGTTGTGTACATGTGCATACATATATATAAAATCAAAGTATTAAATCAAGTACTGCATTGTGAGAAGGAATCGCAACATAGCAGGGCACTCGCGAACGAGTGATGCTATATTGTCCTTCGTCACACCTATTCTAACAGTTATAATATAACCAATAAATCAACATTTCTAACTAACAATCATCTCAAAACATATCTAATTAAATCACTGCATCATATCATAATTCTGAAAATCACTAATATAACCAACCATAATGTCCTATAAAATAATCATGTCTAGTAATGGAATAACAGCATCATCAAATGTCTAACTAACCAAATCCCACAATAACAGTACCATCATAGTCACAAGTAGCAAACGAACGCATAGCAAGGTAATAAATCCAACTAGCAAGAGGAGGGGTACTACATCCTCCCCCCCATAAAATCGGCTTACTCCTGGAAGCCGGTAAACAAAAGGGAATAAGATTCCCAAATATAGGAGGCATCGTCACACCCAAGACGGTGAAGTAATCACCATTAGAAACTAGAATCAAGCTCACACAAAGAGTAAAAAAAAAAAATAATACAAGTATTGGTAACATGGGGGTATTACATCCTCCCCCCCCAAGGATATGGCTTACTCCAGGAAGCCATTAAATAGATAAGAGTAAGCATACAACAAACACGCAGAGATCACGCCAACAATCACACACATAACTCACATTACTGGAAACCACATCACACAATGTCACCAAGGTTCCTAGTGCATTCCTGATAGGAAGGATATCGGTGCATTGCGCACTACACCGAGGGTCCTATCCTTTCCATCAATTTCCTGCACCATTGCCCTGAGACCGACTAACGGAAGAAACTTGGGTTCACAACAAACACAACAAAACAAATGAAACTCTAGACTCTAGGGACAAAACGCAAGGTTACATAGTGAGCACACATAGTGCCCAGTGTATGAACCTAGGCACTGATACCAAGTTGTAATGCCCGCCGTGCAAACACAGAAAATTATTTATTTAAGATCATTAAATATATATAGGATCAAAAAAATATTTCGACTCAATAATATAATTGATTGATTTTGTTTTATTTTTATTTTTATTTTATTTCAACAATATACTAGAGAGAAATAGGGGATATTCACACAGAATTTGACGGAATTTCCTTTCATTTTGTTTGCAATAGAGATGGTTTTCAGAGGAATCAGTTAAATTTAAATGTCTAAAATATTTTATTTCACAAGGACAGATTGATTTAAGACACAACTCTATTATGATTACAGATTCAAACACAGTCAAAGGAAGAGAGTGGAACCCGGAGTCCTGCGCTCTCGAAGATCTGATGAAGCTGATTTCTGACGGCCTCGAAGAACTCCTTATTTGAGCTCCAAAATCTCCTCTACCCATTTTCGTGCTCGAATTCGAATCGATCATTTGTTCAGAAGACTTCTCCAAAGCAACACCAATAATCGATTCCCTGTTCCCTTTCTAGAACTCTCCTCGGATTATATTAAAAGATTCAAATTTTTACCCTCTTCAGATTCAAAATACCAAATCAATAACTTGTGCAACTCCTCCATCCCTAATCTCCTCTCTCCCTGTAAAAACTTCCAAAATACATAATTAAATAAAAGATATTCTCCATTTCTTCCAAAAACTCTAAAATCAAGAATAAAAGAAAACTCATTCTTTAAAAGCCAACTTTTTTAATTAGATCTGAATTCCTATTCGTTTACAACTTTTCTTTCTTTTATTTGTTTTATTTGTTTTAATTTCTATTTTTACCACTTTCTTGCACAACACATTTTCTATTTAATTAAATAAATTATTCTAATAATTATCCTCCACCGATAATTAATTAAAATAATTAAAACACATTTAATATGCATAATTACCATTTAATTGTAATATGTGGTTTTCAAAATAATTAATCATTTAAATATTCGAATATAATTTAAATCTAACATTAAAACAACTAATTACTTCCATCATCAAAATCGATTACACCACAACAAATAACGTACCAACATTAAAATAAACAATTATTATCCACATTCAATTAACTAAATCACAACCTATTAAATACTCACATTAATAAAATACGACATACACAACACAAACCACAATGACGACAATTACAGAAATGTACAATACCAATCAACGAGACGACCTGACATCATGGGATGGGAGGACTTCATCGTCACCTCAGTATCAACATTTAACCGTTGGGCTATAGGTGCTCGCCCTGTCCTGCCGAAGCAGGTGGAATCGAGACTTGTACCTGCAATCTGCATACAAACGAAGTTGTGTACATGTGCATACATATATATAAAATCAAAGCATTAAATCAAGTATTGCATTGTGAGAAGGAATCGCAACATAGCAGGGCACTCGTGAACGAGTGATGCTATATTGTCCTTCGTCACACCTATTCTAACAGTTATAATATAACCAATAAATCAACATTTCTAACTAACAATCATCTCAAAACATATCTAATTAAATCACTGCATCATATCATAATTCTGAAAATCACTAATATAACCAACCATAATGTCCTATAAAATAATCATGTCTAGTAATGGAATAACAGCATCATCAAATGTCTAACTAACCAAATCCCACAATAACAGTACCATCATAGTCACAAGTAGCAAACGAACGCATAGCAAGGTAATAAATCCAACTAGCAAGAGGAGGGGTACTACATAGTTCCCTTTTCCCTATATTTTAGGCTCAAATTTTATGTACAGGTTCCTCTCTATCTACACATCTTAGATGTTTGTTTCTATATTTTTTTGTTTTCATCTATGCTCAATCATTTGCATTTTCATATCTAGGGTTTATGCCAATTAGGCTAATTAAATCACACATACAATCTACCCCCTTTGCAACAAAGGAACCAAAACCCTAGCAGATTGTCTCTCCTTTGAGGTAGTTATTCAATCATAAAACCTTAGTTGGTTTGTGTTCCAATGTTAAGCCAAATAGGAAAGATAGATCTATGTCAATTCACATGTTGGATCTTATATCACTTTCCCACTTAACAAATACAACTCCTTCAAGATTTAGACTTTAGATTCAATAATCAACAACTTACTAACATAAATAAAGGAAAACAAATTATCTATAATTATTTGAAATATGTTCCTATATTTATGATTTTGGATGATACAGATCATAGGGATCATCTACAAGATTTATTGTAGAGGCATCTAGGAGTTTGATCATTGTTACAACATGAGACAAGTAAGTCCTCAAGGTTTGGGGCATATCTTGCATTTATGAAATGAAATCAATGAACAAGTCTCATGCTAGGAATTTTTTTTGTTGGCATGCATTCAAACAACATTCTCCATTGTTGGAATTTGAAGGTCTTGTTGACAAAATTATAAGAGCTAGCAATGTGTTTCCTTTTTCTTTAAAGGTATTTGGAGGTTAGCTTTATGGATGCTCTAATAACAATTTATGGGAAGATGGATTGTATTAAATTTGTAGAATGTTGAACAATGACATTATAAATAGACTAAGGGTAAGCTATGATGCTTTAGATAAAGAAGAGAAACCAATGTTCTTGGACATTTCTTGTTTCTTCATTCACAAAAAATAGGATGACTACTATTGTTGTATGGGAAGGATCAGGTCAAAGTGATCTATGGGATTGGGAAAGGCTCGTAAATAAGTGTCTTATTGAGCTTGTTCATGAGAATAAGATAAAAATTCATAACCACCTAAGAGATTTAAGTAGGGAAATTGTAAGTACTCTTTCACCTTAAATTGTCTATGGTATGTTGATCAACTTATGATGATTTTTAAATAGAAGGAGGCGAGGTTAATAAAAAAAATCCTATGTTGCTAGAAAATTAGAAATCATGGTATTGAATATTATTTATTTTATTTGTTTGAAAGTTTGTATTTTAACCTCATTCCATTTTAATTTTGTTGCATTTTCTTTTCTCTATCTAGATAAGAGGATAATAATGAATGCAGGAGCTAATGACATTCACAAGTTTCCTAATTCCCTATTGAATATAAGCATGTTTGATCATGGTGTCAAAAGACCTAAAAGACTATTTCCTTATGGATTAAAATTTTTTCTTTTAGGGGAAATACTTTTGGAATAAATTACACATTTCCAAATCATCAAGAGAGTTGGCATGGCTTAGCTACACAGGAATTGCTTATAGAAATCTTCCATCATGGATGCTATTAAAAAATTTGAGATTTTTAGAACTTTATGACTATTGGGAGATAGTAGGCTTGTGGAACCTGATGGGGTGGAAGTATCTTTCCTCTATAGTTATGTCCAATCTTTATAATATATTTTATATTGGTTGTAGGCTCTCTTGGAGTGAAGAGTTTTTATTATTTATTCTTTCTTTAAATTACAAAGAATTCCAAATTCCATAGAATATCTTGATAATTTGAAAAATATATCCATGTATTGTAAATTGCTAAGGAACATAAGTGGTATTGGTGGTTTAAAAAACCTTCGCAAGTTGAACATAATTGGTTGTCTAGAGTTGGACATGCTTCCAAGTTTTGATAAATTAGCTTCATTGAAATTGTTTCAACTAGAAGGTGGCAACAAAGTTGATACGATACAAGGTTTACAACACTGCACATCATTAGAGAAGCTTAAGATAGAAGGTAAATGGTGGGAGGTGTTGGGAATTGTTCACATTGGGAGCACGTGCAAAGATATAGATGTTTGTAACTCCTAGAAAAGAAATCAGTCATGGAGCATTGTATTCGAACGATTTAGGTGATAATTATTTCCAAAAGTATATAATTCTAATTTTTGTTCATATGATTATCATCATTTGGCTTTGATTATTTTCCTAATAAGGTAGCCTATTTATTGGGTTTGACTAGTAGGGAACTTGATTTGGGGGTTGGTAAGGCCTGTAATTTTGAAATTACTGCTTTTTAATGTTTACCAACTCATTCTCAAACATTTGGAGGAGGCCCTTCATCTCTTGTAGCTCAAAAGACTGTGATGAGATAGACTTTTCTTGTATAGGATTAGTTGGTAGAGGGGCTATTTGTGGCACTTGCATAGACGTGGTTAGTGGCATCTCTGGAAAGATAGGAATGGGAGGTCTTGGGGAAATTTTCTTGGCTTAGATGAGGCTATTCTTGTTGCAAGTATGAAGATGTTGTTACAAGAATGAAGGATTTGTTATTGATGTCAACTAGTTAACTGGTTCTCAACTAGTTGTTTTCATTATTGGTTGTATATGTTGAGGATATTGAGAAAATTGTATTGAAGAAAGGTTGCAAGTATTCAATGTTTGCTCTGGATTTTTCTCCAAGATTTTCTCCTATGTTCGTGTGGTTCAGATAAATTGATCATGGTTGTTGGAAGTTTCTATATCCATATTTTTTAGTTTTTGGATCATTGTACAATGCAAGTTATGTTTACCAGTTGTGAACTATTTTTTTAGTGTCTTTGGTTGAGGTTCGGGAGAAATGTAGTTTCTTTGGATTTCTTCTTATTCAAGTTTTATGACTTGGCATTCTGAAGATAAACTGATATGATCATGAATAGTTATATTTTTGGATTGAAACTGTGTGCATTTTTTATCTTAACATTTCAGATCACACTCCATGATCCATCATCAGGAGAAATGCATGCAACGAGAGAGAAGAATAGTAGAATGAGATAACAAATTTGGGAAGACAATCTAATAGTATAATGAGATAATAGACTTGGGAAGATAACATCAAGCTTCTACAATCCAAGTCTGTTATCTCATTCTACTATTCTTCTCTCTTGTTGCATGCATTTCTCCTGATGATGGATCATGGAGTGTGATCTAAAATGTTGAGACAAAAAATGCACACAGTTTCAATCCAGAAATATAACTATTCATTATCATGGACTGTGGAAGCTTGATGTTGTTGATATGATCATGTTACAAGTAATTTTGTTGTTTGGGAGGATTGGATTGTGCTAAGGATGTGTGTGCTTAATTGTTCTATGTGTTCTACATTGGTTTGGTTGACCTTGTGTAAAACACTACTTGTGAAGTTCATGAAGCATGTTGGGACTTATTTGGGTCCTCATTAAGCATGTGTTTAGGTTACCCTCATTCTAATTCCACCCTAGAATTTTTGGTGCCGACCTAATTTGAATTTTTAAATGCAAATGGTGTATGGCTAACTTTAGATATGTTTCAAAGTTGAAGATGGTATAAATATGGGATGAGATATTGGTGAAAGGTGTGCAAAGAAATAGAGAAAGATATATGCAAAATAGATGTGAAATAAAGTGTGGTTGAGAAAATAAGTGAAAAATCTTATTGACGAGTTTCCAGATGTAGTGAGCTAAAGGTGTACTCTATCATTCATGCATGTCTGCAGGTGTTTGAGTCAGTTGTGGTGGAAATTTATGTTGCATTGATACTTTCTCTCTATAAAAAATCTCTTCTATCTTCTTTGTATCTAAGTGGAAGTTATCCCTTTGGGTGGTTAACCCTTATTGGACAGCGAGTCCCGATTCAGACAGTGTGTCATGTTTTGGCAGTGAACCTTGTAATCAATTTTTGTTATCTTCTATATTGTGATCTAATCATCACCGTGTTTTTCCCTTATTAGGTTTTCCATGTAAATCTAGTGTTATTGTGTGTATGTGATGTTTTTCAATTTTTTATTTTGCATTTAATGATTAATCATGATAGTAGAGTAAAGGATTTGTGATTGATCTAAACTCCAATGAAAGTTTTAAAGGCTTAATTGTTATAGCTGATTCAGCCCCCCTCTCAGTTGTCTTGTTCAACAATTGGTATTATAGTTTGGTTCCTTGGAGAGGAACTTAACTACTTAAGGAAGGTCTAGGATGGAGAGAAAAATCACTTTTTAGTATCCAAGGTTCGATGGAACTAATTATGCTATTTGGAAAATACATATGGAAGGGTATCTAGAATACTATGGATATGATGTTGAGAAATATTATAAGACTACTTACAATCCTCCTACTAATGGTCTAAGTATAGTTGATGAAATCAAGGTGCATGAAGCAAACAATAAGGAAAAGTTCATGCTAAATAATAGTCTTTCACATTCTAAGTTGATTAAAGTTTAGAATCTAAATACTACTAAAGAAGTCTAGGATGCTTTAGAAAAGATGCATGAAGGAGATGAAAAGGCCAAAGAAGCAAAGTTGTAGAATTTGGAGGCACAACTTGAGATCCCGCATATATCTAAAGATGAGAACATTAAATCCTATGTACAGAGAGATGTGGATGAGCTGGTCTGTGGAATGTGAGGACTTAGTGCTATAGTAGATGAATCTATATTTGTGAAGAAGATTCTAAAAACTCTCCCTAATCTATACCGTGAAAAGGTATATGCTACTGATGAATTCATAGATTACAAAGCTTATACTAAAGATTAGTTATTGGGAACTCTAACATCTTATGAAATGAGAAATCTTAGTTTGAGAAATGGATTGAAGATAGAAACTACTTTCAAGGATAAAAGAGTTGAGGATCTGGATGAAGAAAACCTTGATGAAGTAGAAGCTAACTTTGTGAGAAGGATGAAGAAAGGCTTTGATAAGTATGAAGGTAAATTACCCTTTAAATGTTTTATTTTTGGAGGAATAGGTCATTATGCCTCAAGATGACTAGAAAAAGATAAGAAGAATAAACAACATAGATTAAACAAAGGTAAGAAGATCAACAATTTAGCATACTATGTAAATGAGGATGCTAGTATTTCTGATGAAGAATCTAATTTTGGAGATTTTGATGACAATGAATGCTTGTTCTTGGCTATAATAGATGAATCTAATTCTGCTAATACTGAAAGATAGGTAAAAGAAAGTGCTTTGAAGAAAGTTGAAGATACTATAATTTATGTTATTCATGCTAAACAAGAAAAGAATTACTTGGTGGTTGGCAGTGGTTGTTCACATCACATGACTAGTGACAAGAGCAAGTTTGTTAAACTTGAAAAATATGATGGAGACTTAGTTAAGTTTGGAGATGATATTGGTGTTAAGATTTTTGGGATAGGTTCAGTGAGTTTTGATGGCAAGCATAATACTGATGATGTCTACTATGTTAAGGGTTTAAGCCATAATCTCTTGAGTGTTGGATAGATGTGTAGTAAAGGATATAATCTTGTATTTGAGGATGAAATATGTGAAATTAGGAAAGGATCTAGAGCAGTGATTGTTGCAAGAAAGAATTCTTAAGGAAATATTTATCAACTTAAGGGTGTTGATGGACAATGCTTTATGTCTCAGATTAATGATAGTTGGTTATGGCACCAGAGGATGTTTCATATAAATTTTTGTAACTTGGAAAAAATTAGTGCAGTACAAGTCTAAAGAGATTTACTAAGGATTACAAAGCCTGTTAATGTTATTTACAAGAATTGTCAGTTTGGAAAGCAATCTAGAAACAACTTCATATCAAAGGAACAATCTATTACTAAACTATTGGATTTGATTCACACAGCTCTATGTGGTCCTACAAGAGTGATAAGTCCACAAGGTGAAAGGTACTTTATGCTTCTGATTGATTATTACTCTAGATATACATGGGTTACTTTTCTTACAGAGAAATTTGATGCATTAGATAGATTCAAGGCATTCAAAGCTATGGTAGAGAATGAAGAAAATTTGAGAATAAAACATGCTTAAGGTCTAACAGAGGTGTTGAATTCACCTCCCATGATTTTAACATGTTTTGTGAAGTTCATGGAATAAAAAGATAGTTATCTGCTTCAGAACTCCTCGGTAGAATGGAGTTATTGAAAGAAAGACCAAAATGATTCAAGAAGTTGCTAGATCAATGATTACTAAAGTTGGTCTACCAAAATTTTATTGTAGAGAAGCTATTCACACTATTATTTATGTGTTGAATCAAGTTCAAGAAGAAGCTAACAACTCTAAGACTCCCTATGAGCTATGGTGTGGAAGAATTCCTACTGTCAAGTATTTTAAAGTATTTGGAAGAAAATGTTATATTAGATGGGACAAGGAAAAATTAAGGTAATTTGATGATAGATGTGATGAAGACATCTTCCTTGGATATTCTAATAGAAGCAAATCTTATAGATGTTTCAATAAAAGACTAAAAAATATTGTAGAAAGCACAAATGTCAAGGTTGATGAGGCAATGAAGAATTCAATTGAATTTGATGGATATGTATCTGATGAACCTGATTGTATAGAAGTTGAAGAATTTGTGGAAGAACGGGAAAGGAAAAATAAAGAAGAAGAAGCTCCAGTGGTTTCCTCAAAGACGCGTAAATATGTACAAAAGAATAATTTTAAAGATCAAATCATTGGAGACAAGAGGAAAGGAGTACTAACAAGAAGCAGAGTTTTTTCTACTAGTGAAATAAATTTATGTTTACTCTCTGAGGTTGAAATGGATACCGTAAGTGAAGCATGTAAAGCTGAACAATTGATGAAAACTATGAAAGAATAACTTATATAGATTGAGAAGAATCAAACTTGGGAACTAGTCTCTAGATTGGCAGATAAAAACATAATTGGATCAAAGTGGGTTTTCAAAAACAAGTTGAATGAGAATGTGGTTAGAAAAAAAGCAATACTTGTGTGTAAGGGCTACTCATAAGTAGAAGGGATAGATTTTCAAGAGACTTTTTCTCCAGTGGAAAGAATGGAAGCTATCATAATGTTTTTAGCATTTTTTGCTCATAAAGATTTCAATGTCTATCAGATGGATGTCAAGTATGCATTCTTGAATAGTGAATTGGAAGAGGAAGTCTACATGGAACAACCAGAAGGATTTCAATTGCCAGATCAATCAGACATGGTTTGTAGATTGAAAAGGGATTTATATGGACTAAAGCAAGCTCCTAGAGCTTGGTATAAAAGATTAGACAGATATTTGATTCAACAAGGCTTCAATAAAGGTATGAAAGATAGTACAATTTGTACTTTAAGATTGAAAATGACAAGATCCTAATTGTAGTTGTATATGTTGGTGACATTATCTTTGGAAGAAATGAAACAATATGCAAATTTTTTGTTGAAGAAATGCAAAAGGAGTTTGAGATGTCTATGTTTGGTGAGATGAATTTATTTCTTGGGTTGAAAATTAATCAAACCAGTATGCACTCCTATGGTGACTGGTTGCAAATTGAGTAAGGATGATGATTCACCTACGGTTGATCAGAGCAAGTACAAATCTATGATTGGAGGACTATTGTATTTCACTGCTACTAAACCGGATATTATGCATGCAATTTTTCTTGTGGCTAGATTTCAAGAAGATCCTAAGGAAACACATGTTGTTGTTAAAAGGACATTTAGATATTTGAATGGCACTCCATATTATGGCTTGTGGTATCCTAGAGATATTGATTTTACACTAAGTGCTTATATAGATGCAGATTGGGTAAGTTGTGTAGATGATAGAAAAAGTAAGGATGAAGAAGTTTGGGATGGATAGTTCCAAACCATTATGCACTCCTATGGTGATTGGTTGCAAATTGAGTAAGGATGATGATTCACCTAAGGTTGATCAGAGCAAGTACAAATCTATGATTGGAGGACTATTGTATTTGACTACTACTAAATTGGATATTATGCATGTAGTTTGTCTTGTGGCTAGATTTCAAGAAGATCCTAAGGAAACACATGTTGTTGATGTTAAAAGGATATTTAGATATTTGAATGGCACTCCAGATTATGGCTTGTGGTATCCTAGAGATACTAATTTTACACTAAGTGCTTATACAGATGCAAATTGGTTAAGTTGTGTAGATGATAGAAAAATTACAACTAGTGGTGCATTCTTTCTAGGTTTCAGATTGGTGGCTTGGTTGAGTAAAAATACAAATTAAATTTCCTTATCTACTGCTAAATCTAAGTATATTGTTGCAGCATCTTGATATACACAAGTTTTTTGGATGAAACAAACATTAAAAGATATCAAGGTAATATATGATGATCCTATTTCTATCTTCTATGATAATACAAGTGAAATTAATGTTTCAAAGAATCTAGTGATGCACTCAAGAACAAAGCATATCTCTATCAGGTATCACTTTTTAAGAGATAAGGTTGTGTAGAATGAAGTAAAACTTGAGTATTTACCTACAATGGATCAGGTTGCTGACATATTTACAAAGGCTTTTCCTAAAGATAATTTTGAGTATCTTTGGGAGAAGTTAGGGGTTATTTCCCCTCCTTTATTGAACTAGATGTATATGGATATGCATCAGTTTGGTGGGTCTATGGATCTATCTTTCTTCTAGACTGATGTTTTGGTGGCTACCTCTCAAGGGGAGTAGGTAGTGTCATGTGTCATCATTGAAAGAGTATTTTGTTCTTAAAGTAAAAAGGGAAATCAATGTAAAACATCTTTTACCTTTTCCATTGATTTCAAAGGGGGAGAGAAAGATGTGAAAAGGGAGAAAGTATCATGTGAAAAAGTTTATCTACTAAGGGAGAGAAGAAAAATCATGGAAAGTGTGTTCATAGCTATTGTGTTTTCTTTGATATTTTTTCACATCTTGTGTTGCCCTCAATCAAAAAGGGGGAGATTGTTGCAAGCATGAAGATGTTGTTACAAGAATGAAGGTGTTTTCATTGATGTCAACTAGTTAACTAGTTCTCAACTAGTTGTTGTTGTCATTATTGGATGTATGTGTCAAGGATATTGAGAAAATTATATTGAAGAAAGGTTGCAGTTATTTAGTGTTTGCTTCGGGATTTTCTCCTATGTTCATGTGGTTCAGATATGTTGATCATGGTTTTGGAAGTTGTTATATCCATATTTTGGGTTTCTAGATTGTTGTACAATACGAGTTATGTTCACCAGTTGTGAACTATGTTTTTAGTGTCTTTAGTTGAGGTTCAAGAGAAATGTAGTCAGATTTCTTCTTGTTCAAGTTTTATGACTTGTAGTTCTAAAGATAAATTGATTGATGATGTTGAAGATAATTTTGTTGTATGGGAGGATTGGATTGTGCTTAATTGTTCTATGTGTTTTACACTAGTTTGGTCGACCTTGTGTTACACACTACTTGTGAATTTCATGAAGCATGTTGGGACTTATTTGGATCCTCATTAAGTGTGTGTTTAGGTCTCCCTCATTCTAATTCCACCCTAGAATGTTTTGGCACCAACTTAATTTGAATTTGTAAATGCAAATGGTGTATGGCCGACTTTGGATATGTTTCAAAGTTGAAGATTTTATAAATATAGGATGAGATATTGGTAAAATGTGTGCAAAGAAATAAAGCAAGATGGATGTGAAATAGATGCAAAATAGAGTGTGTGGTTGAGTAGATTAGTGCAAAATCTTAGTGATGAGTTTCTAGATGTAGTGAGATGAAGATGTACTCTATCATTCATGCAAGTCTGCAAGTGTTTGAGCGAGTTGTGGTGGAAATATTTTTTGCATTGAGACTATAATCTCTCTATAACAAATCTCTTCTATCTTCTTTGTATATGTGTGGCAATGAGCCCTCTGGGTGGTTAACCCTTGTTGGACAGTGAGTCCTAATTTAGATAGTGTGTCATGTTTTAGCAATGAACCTTGTAATCAGTTTTTGATATCTTCTATATTGTGAGCTAATCCTCATTGTGGTTTTTCTCTTATTGGGTTCTCCACATAAATCTAGTGTTATTGTGTGTATGTGATGTTTTTCAATTTTTTCTTTTGCATTTAATGATTAATCATGATAGCAGAGTAACGGATTTGTGATTGATCTAATCTCTAGTGAAAGTTTTAAAGGCTTAATTTTCTACAAATGATTTACCCCCCCTCTCAGTTGTCTTATTCAACAATTCTTAGCTCTTACAGCTACTTCATAAGCATCAGGAATTATTGTGTACCCATAGATGGCATCATTACAAAACTATCACTATTAAGAGCCCTCAAAAAATATAGGAAAGCATGTTGAGTTGAGGGTCTTAACTATAATGGGATCCTATCACAAGTCTTTTGGAAGTGAAAATTGTATTCTTGGCATGTGTTCATGAAGATCTCTCTTTATAGTCATCAACTGCTCCACCAAAGACAAGTGGTCTTATTTAATTTTTTAATTGAGGTCTTATTTTTAATTAAGGGATGCACATAGTGAGTCCACATCTCTAATATGCTCAACAAGGGTGGTTTGGTCAGGCCTCAATTAAAAATGGGAGGCTTTTCAAAGCATCCATAATAATTTCATCATGTTGTTGTAGGTTTAGTGAGCTACCCCCATTAAAAGGAACAAAGGGTTGATTTATAGCCATATGGAATAGGATCCTTGTTGTCTGAGTAGCAAGTATTCTAACTTGAAATAATCTACCCAATGGTGGTGTAGATTGGGCTCTAAGAGAAGGAATTACACTTCTATTTTTCCTAATGGGTGATAAAGATTGTCTATTTCTTCTTCTAGAAGTAGAAAATGAGAGCTTAGTATATTGTAGGTTACCTTTAGAAGATTCTCTTGTTTGAATTTGGGGTATGAATGCATGTGTCTACTTTGTAGCTAGGAGTTCTCCCCAACATTTGATTCACCAAATTTGATGTTGAATCCTTTCTTTAAAAGCAAAGTCACCAAGTACTTGTTTGTGTGCCTCTTCAAAGTTGAATTGTTGAGAACAACACCACTCTCTCAACAATGGTGCAATGAAATTTCTTCTTGTCCCATCAGGCATTCTAGAAACTATTGTCACTCAAAATTGCACCCTGATGAACAAGGAGTTCGGTATTCCAATGAAACAATGGAAATGACCTTAAGGTGTGGGACCCTATGCAGTAAGGCCAAATCTTCGAAGAAGGTTGGCTTCCTTTCAAAACTAGGTGCAACAAAATCTTGTCCAACCCAGCACCAAGAAAGCTCTAAAATATGAACTACGAGAGGAAAGGGGGAGAAGGAGAAAAGCATAAAATAAAGGAAATGGTGATGCACCAAGTTTAATATGTTTGTTCCTTCCTATGATTGTACAAAGTATCAACAAAATCGCTAGAAAGACACATAATTCTCTATTTCACAAATTTTATAAATGAAACATGAAGGCTAAGATCTGAAAGATCCTAAAAGGGGTGTAGATTACCCACAATTAACACTCAAGTAGATTAGCACACTCATGTAGATTAGCACACTCATATAACTTGTAAAAATTATGAAGACTCATGCATGCATAAAGGTTTCAAATGTTACACAAGATATAAGCATTGAGAAGAGGTAAAATAGTGATTGTATTAACACATAGGCATGAAATCCAATTTGATAGTTGTAGAATGAAAAAAATAGCATAAGTCTACTAGAGAAAATCCAAGGAAGAACCCTTAAAAATATTACAAGTATTGCCATTATAGTTCAGGCTTAACTTAGTTGACTCTAACTGAACCCTAACCCAACCTAGGGTTAGAAAATAGCATAAATTCATCTAGATTAGGGTTGAGGCAACCAAATCATGAAGGTTGTGTTGAAGGACAATCCCTAGATGCACCAAGACTTGCACGCCATACCTCTACAATAAATGTTTCCCGAAAAATCCCTCCAAAATGCCCCCATAAATTTAGTGATCTAGACATGGAGCAAGAAAGGAAGGAAAATAACTAGTAATAAATGGGAATGGGTGTGCATGAAATCAACCATAACCATCAACAACTGCAATAAATATTGTCCTCAAGCCTCAAAAATAGAATAGGCAAGTGAGAAGGTCGCTCAGGCATTAATGGTGCCACTATTAAAAGCATGTCAAAACAGGGAAGGTCGAGGCATCGGGCCTGAAAGGAAACCCCTACTATCTCAAGAATTAAATCTCTTGGAACCCCACCAAAATATCACCATCTTGATTTGAACATTGGAGATACCTCACATTGATTGTTGAAGAAAAGAAGGTTGGAGTAGAGAACCAAAAACACTATAACCTGTCGGTGGTCAGGTGTCAGGCCTACCTCATACCACATGCCAAAGACTGGAAGAAGGAATAATGAGACTGCAAAGTCCAAAATCTAATACCTATGTCAAGCATTGGAGATCATGGGTTAGCTTGTCAGGTTACCTCATACCAAAAAATGGTAAGACGTAAGTCATAAGCCCAACCTCTAAAACCTGAAGATCTGAAACCTGAAGATCTTGATATTTAGCTATATTTTGATGGAAGTAGTCAAGGAGAAAAGAGGGAGGAAATATGATGAAGGGAAGGTGGAAGAAGGAAGTAAAGAGGAAACCTGGTCCTTGATCCTCGATAGGTCATCAGAGATCAAAAGTTGGGGGTCATTTTATCGCAAGTACTGCTTATCACAAAGTGGTGAGAGGTAAAATGAAAGAGCAAAGCCTGAAATTTTGAAAAATAAGGACTTAGTCAAATTTTGAAAGAACTAATCAAGATTCTAGGGAAGAAAGGGAAAATGACTTGGAAGAAAAGCAAAGGGGAGAAATATTTAGACAAGTGTCCCCAAGATAAGATCAATGGTTCCATTACACTTCGCACCAAGGGAGCTAGTGAATGTTAGATAAAATACGATGTTAAGAAGGTATGAAATGGAATGGGAAGAAATCACGTGGTGAAAGCAAAGAAAGGAACTTAAGTGAGGGTTTTCACATGTGTGCATTAAGTTTTTCTAAAAGGGGGTCACACCTAGGTAATTGAATGGGTTGGTCAAAAAAAGAAAAAATTTAATAACCTTGTCAGTAGCTGATAGTGGTTTTGAAACCAATGTGAAACACCAAAAACCCTTTATCTTTATCGCTTTTACCATCATCGAGTGGAGAAAGAGAAATTTTAGATAACTTTGTTTGAGACCAACAAAAGTTTCCAAACTCAAGAAAAACTCTGAAATGACTTAACTTTACTTAGACAAGGCTTCCCCAAAGTTAGAACAACATAGACATCGACACACTTTATAACTTCACAAAGATGAACCCTGTGTGATATGTTGAGAGTACGAAAGGTTATGAAAACCTAGGCGATGACCAAAAAATTTATGAAAACTAACCAAAAGATTGATGACCTCAATACTTAGCCATACTTAGGACTTTTTTCAAGGGATACTCATGTAAGATAACCCATGTAGGGTCTCTTAGATTGGTTTTTAATGATGGGTCATCAAGATGGCATGAAATGGCAATAGGAAATAGTAATTATCATAGTTTAATACTCCTCTACAACACTCAGAAAAGAGCACTACTAGCACTATTTTATATAATATAAAGACGTCATGAGTATCCAAACTTATCAAACAAGAATACAAGACTTGTTGAAAAAACCTACAATTCTTTACTATCACCATACATGAGAAGGTCAAAAATATAAACTTGTGGTAGTAAAATATCATTGTAACACCTTAAAATGTTGCCCTCATACTAACACATTAATGAGGTGTTGAGATAATAGACATGTCCACATTAGATCAAGAAAGCATAGTCCCGCAATTTAACCTAACTAACTATAAGAAATGAAACCACCAACACTACACAAGAAGTCAAAATTATTCTAGGCAAAGGTCCTTACATTACCCTACCCTTAGATCAAACTTCCTCCTAGAATTTACTATGGTTTTCAAAGCATGAACATGACACATGAGTTCACATGAAAATGTTAAAATAATAATACTCATTTACTCGGTTGATGGAAATTATTCATTAAACCATAAGTATAAGATAGAGAATTCACCTACCCCATATGAATTAATATACAATTAAAGTAATATTCATATGCAAGATACATTAATCTATTAAAATCTTAGTGCAAGGGTTTCAACACAAATTCATATAGCTCCTAGATTAATAATCATGTTCATTTAGGATAGCATCACATAATAAATAACTAAATCCACATTAATAGCTTAATTCAATGTGATTCCTTTCACAAATATTACTTATAATGTTCAAACTTATCTAAATGCATCATTTTAAGAAATCAATTTACTTTACAACCATCACACTCATATCATATCACATTCCAAAAGAATGTTTAACTTTATTTTTTTGTTAGAAGAATTTTAACTTGATCCACAATAGTCAACATCACATCCACTTGAAAATACTTGCAAATGTCACAACTAACTCCCACTTTACACAATACAAGGCACAAGGCTAACACAATGGGATTTACAAAGATAGTGCTATATACCATTGAATTCCTATAAAATCACAATGTTTTAGATCATGTAGCTTGAAATACCATGCAAATATAGAATCATTGTGTCTTCTCTGGACATCCATATAGTCATATATCCATATATCCAAGAGAAACAGAGATTATAAATACCAAAGTGTTGTATAATTATTAGGAAATATGGTCTCAAGGCCCTTTTCTAAGCATCCCTCCATACATTTCCTAGTACCTTCCTTTTTTTGTAAGGACATTAACCTCCAAAATAAAAATATAGTAGAATTTACTCACAAAGGATTAGGGGAAATTGATTATGACCATCCCATATCAATCATATTTCTAGCCCCCATCGTCACAACAAAATTCCTCAAGCCATATGCTCCCTTATATGTCCTAGATATGGGAGTTTACACAAGTCAAATTACACCATACGTGCTAGAAGGTTGAAACACCAATAATGCTTCAAACCAAATATGGTAAAAATTAAAATTAAAATTAAAATAATTGGGTGAGTGCGGGATCATAGGGGTCCAAAAAGTGGTGATATGACAAAAATGGTTGATGAAATTTTTTTATCCAAATTTGATGAAACAAAAAGGGTTTATTGAGAAAATTGTCAAATTTCCAAAAATATAAGATATGCCTTATTTAGAATTAAGTAAATAATTATTATTGATTTTATACATACATTCTAACTAAAGTCCTGATTGATAGGCTGACTGAAAAAAATCTATAATTCTTAAACAATTTCATATTTTCTGAATCTGAAAGATGTAGCACATTCTATGCTTCCCATACTATAGGATAAAAACAAAAATAAAAATTGAATTTCATAAATTTTAGACCAAGTTATGGTGGTTAGACAAACAAGTTTTCATAATTTTAAAAAAAATTAATAAAAAATTCATAACTAGTTATTTACTTGCAAAAAAATTACAAAAAAAAATGTGTCACATCCAAGCATGTGTCCTCTACTTATATTGAAAGTTTCAAATAAATATATTAATTTTTTCTTGTACTTAGGTTGGTCAGCATACACTTGCTTTTTATTTTCCTTGAAAATGTAGTACTACTACATTAAAATTTTAAATTTTCACCAAACAGATTTACTTTTTTCTAAAAAATGAATGGTATCTTAGAAACTACATTCAATTTTCTACAAATTTTGTTCTTAAATTATTTTCAAATTATGTTAATAACTTATTCAAATTTTTATGTCAAGTTGACTAAGTCTATTTTTCTGAATTTCCATTGCCACTTAAGGGCCTATTTTGGACCCCATGATCTTGCACTGACCCAATTAAAATCTCATAAATAAATGCAAGAAATCAAAATTGAAAGAGAAACATACCAAAATTTTAATTTGATTGAAAGTATATAACTAAATAAGTCCTTGAGGAAAACGGGACAATTAAAAAGTTCAAATGGCTAAATAGCCCAAGAATATATTAAAATTCACAATCCTAGCATATTATTCAAGAAAATAATTCAACAATAATTAGATAACAATAATTCATAGCTCAAAAAAAATCACATTATGCACATATTGTGGCTTCAACAAATCCACCTAAGGGGGGAGGTGAATGGTGGTATCAAACTACACAAACACACATACACACATGCACATGCACACACACACATAATAGCATATAATGTTATGGTGGCTTCAAACCATACAAAAATATAATGGAAGTTATATCATGTCAACAAGCATGGTCCCACACAACCCAAGACATGCTAAGTAACCAATCCATAAGATGAATGTATATAGTATCCCATATGTAAGTTATTTGTAGTTCTCTTATGACCAAGAATGATTCGACCTCATAAATATACCAAGTTCACTCAAAAATTTCTATCATTGCCATTGTAAAACATGTTATTAAAATCATGCTACCAAGGTACCACTACCATTACCCTATCACATTGTCCGTAGTCATAAATATTGTTTCTCTATATACCCCTGAAGAGATATCATGTACCAATGTTGAAAATATGTTGGTATTAAAAAATGGCCTCCTCTAGTTTTCAATTTTTCTATCCAACAATCAATGTAGAAAACTATGCTTCCAAACTTTCCTATAATTTAAAATTGATTACACTTTACCAACATACACGTTGACTATGTTGATATCAAATACCCAAGAACTAAAATTGTCTCTAATACCCATAGTGTCTCTAATGTAAAGATAGAATCATACTTGATGCTATGGCACACTAGGTCCATCCTAAATTCAAGGGATACAAATTGCAAGGAATAGGCTCGCACTATGAACCGGAAAGTGTGACTCTAATATGTTGGGGAGTATATTAAGGCAACATCCTTGAAAACAAACCACATTTTCGATGTGAGTCCTTTTCCTAGATCAAGGACAAATATTCATAGACGAGCATAACATTTTGATGGAGAACCTTTATCCTTCAACCCCTAGTTATGCTCTTAATCTAATGGGAGGGTTGATGCTAAGGGATAATACCAACACTACACACATATACTCTTACAAAGTGATTCACACACTCCTTTCAACAAGCACACCTAATACACCATTAGTTAACATTACATTCAAAATTATTTTCTTACACATACATAAATGTCACAAAGGGTACGTATAGGTAGATCATCCATGATGTCCACCTCACCCTTACCCAAGTTAGATACCACGTATCCTATGCTTGTGTCATGAACATGAACATAATATTTACTGGCCTTCCACATATCATGACAAACAAACATATCATTTATTTGCTTTCCACATGCCACAACACAAAATTTATATGAACTTAATCACCCCATACCAATTAAGTACAACGAACATAAATTCTCATTTTCTCTTGCTATTCATTCACAAAGGGTACATAATTATAACTATATTTATATATTTTCTTTTTCTTTGTGTATTTGTTCTATTTATTATATGATCATGATTTAACTATCTATTTTTTTCTAATATTTGATACATGGAATACTCCACAATTCCAACCTTACCTTGTTTCACTAATATTTATTCATTT
Source organism: Sequoia sempervirens (assembly GCA_007258455.2). NCBI lineage: Eukaryota > Viridiplantae > Streptophyta > Pinopsida > Cupressales > Cupressaceae > Sequoia > Sequoia sempervirens. The sequence continues at coordinate 140,663,486 of VDFB02000008.1, forward strand.
TATTCATCACTAATTTCATGTATGCACAAGACATGTACAGTGAATGGTTTTCTATTTCCAATCTTGCTTTTCAATTTCTTCTCTTAGTTTCTCTAGGTTCCTTATGTTCCTAAGTTTTCTAGTTATGTCCTCATGCATATCTATGTTTCTAGGATTTATATTTTTCTAGGATTTATAAAAAGGTGTTCCTTCTTTCAAGGTTAGTTGAAATATATTTTAAATGAATCCTCGTTCTACATGCAATTAATGCATAAAATTAAGATCTTATTATATACACAAGTCTAGAGGTATATATAAGATAGTTTCTACACTTTTTAAATCATCGAAGGCATTCTATGATCATTTATTTGCATCCAAATTCTCATCAAATCACAAAATACATCAAACATCATAAGAGAAAATATTATAATCAAAATTCATCAATAAATAAACTTTAAATCAAAGTGTGGATACATGCATAAAAGTTTTGTATCCCAATAAATAAAAAGAAGGATAATTAAATAGAACATTAGTGTTAATCTACTTAGAAATTATTTTAAATAAATACAATATAATTACACAATTATAATTCCTAACATATTTTTTTCCTTGGCAACTTAACCAAGTTCCCTTTTATTACAAATCTAAATTGTAATGGTCACGCCAAATGGGAGCATGATATCAAAAGTATTATCAATATTTCTCCCAAGAGTAACAATGTGTAATGATTAATAAGATACAAAAAGTGCATACATCAATAACATTTAACCAACATTTCATAAATTCCTACCTATCATATTCCTTTCTCAATTGCATGAAATATTAATTTATTTCTACATATTGGACTTATGTAATACCTATAACATGAAGGCACATACCAAGAGTTAAAAGCATAGGGAACATCCTAGTTCTAGTTGAACTGTAAATAATAAAATGATTATTCTCTAATAATTTCCATATTTAAATACTAATAGGAAAGAGAATTAGAACATTATTTTATCACTTTCTAAACTACTTTCTAAACTACTTGAACAACATATATTCTATTGTATGATAACCTCTTTAGTATATATATTTAAATAGTTTGATTATAATAGATCTATTATCATTTAATAAGTGCACCATCATGCATCACAAGGAATTTGAGTGAAACATACTTTTATGAGGGAGAGGGGTCTCAAAGATAATCATGTTTATTTGAGTCAATAGATTCCAAGGAGTCACAAAGGGTTCAAATTTTAAAATTCTTGAGTTTTGAACATGTGTATAATTTTATTTAGCATTCAAAATTTTAGGTCATTCTTATGATTAATTTTTTGCATTCTATTTTATCTTATTCTTATGTTATCCTTTGTAGCATTCAAAATTGTCACCCTTGACAATTTCACACTAGATTTAGCTCCCCCTATGTGTTTGGACCTAATTATCCATTTAATTACCCATTTTATAAATATATTCAGAAAATCAAACAATGGGAATAAAAATGAGCATTTAATATTTCCCTTGATACTTAAGGCCTCGAAAAGGATGGGTCTAGATTGGGGCACCCCATGCCCTTTCCAACCCTTTTTTGCTTCATTTTGGATATGTCGGTGTCAGAATTTTATTATTTGAAATTCTAATTTCATTTGTTGGCTATTGGTATTTGATTTAAATAGGAAATTAGAATAATTGCATATAAATACTAGTCTTTTTCATCATTCTAAATCCTAGAAAATCTATTGAGAAATTTGAAGATCCTAAAATTAATCAACACAATTCAAGAGCATATGTAGCAACATTATTACAACACTTTCATAAACCAAGTTCAAGATTGCAAATCATCAATATGAATGAATAAAATCATGTGCAAGGAGCTATTATAATCAATCGTACCAAATTATGAAGATGTATTGAGTTATCCTCTATATGCTAGTTGTAGCAATCTATTATGTTTTGGGAACTAACCTTTTGTGGGTCTATCAAGTAATTTCAAGGAACCATCAATAAACATTTGTGGAAAGTTGTAGTGTGACATCACTTCATCAAGGATTTCACATCAAGGTAATATTTTTATTTATAATTTATCATTTTAGTCAATTATCATTTTTTTTCCTTTTCCCAACCTAGGGTATGCCTTCTTGATCATCATCATTTGTTGTACATGGAGGTAGAAATACCAAAATAGGGTTTGACTTAGTAAATCCCCTATATAGCACAACGTTACCCTCTCTTTTCATGTTTGTAGGTCAGATATAAAATTTTTAGTACAAATCAGTTCTAGAAAACATAGAGTAGACTATAACCTATATCTCATAATTTGTAAATCCGAAAAAGGAGGAAACTAGTCTACGACACCACACACCCTTGACCAATCAAATCAACTCTAAACTTTTGTCACTGGTTCCTCTTTGTATTTCAACCTCATATCTAAAGCGTTTCTAGTATTTTTCATTTCCATACGTATGATAAATTATATTTTCATATATAGGGTTATAGGTCAAATAGGCTTGTTGAAAAACACACATCAAATTTATCTCTTTTACAACTCAAGAAAATATAAACCCTAAGAAGTTGGATCTCCCTAGTAGCAATAAGCCAATCATAAAACCTTAGTTGGTTTATGTTTGAATGTGGAATCAAAGTGAATTTAGGAGATCATCCTAGTTAATCTAATTAGATCTAGGATCACTTTTCCCACTTCACATTTTGGTGAACCCAACATATCCTACACTTGCAATTTTTCATTTTCATTGGCATAAATTCTAAAAATTAATGCAAAAACAAAGGTGCTTTGAAAATCTTGTTGTTATTTTACATTTATTTTATTTTCAAAACTATGCATTTGTATTTTTTGTCCATTGAATAGCAAAAGGAAAAATTGTAAATAATTTGAATGAAATTGCATAATTTCATATCTAATTTTTCCTTGTTTGGGGGCTTAGATCTAAATTATTTTATTGTGAAATCTAAATACAATCTTAGTTTTTAAATATTTGAAAAAAATTCATGCATATTTTATTGGAAAAAATATTGAAAAGTGAAGAATTACATATCACTTGCATTTCAAAAGATCAAAAAACCATTGTTTTTTCTGCATTTTCTAGAAAAAAATCAATCGATTACAACATTGTAAATTCTGAAAATCATTATTTAAATTTATTGTATTATTTCCAAAATATAAAATTTGCATGCATGTGTGTTCTTCATATAGAAAAACTAGGTTTTCATGCATTTCAATAGTTTTGTTTACTCCCAAACTTGAACCTTGGCAACCTAAGACCCTTAAGCATTGTAGGTGGTTTCTAGATCCTCAGTTTTCTAGAATTGTCTCTCTAGTATATGGCACATATTGGCCCTCTCCAGTCAATTGGCACCAAATTTATGTGTGAAGCCCTATTTGTGGTCTCTATTCAAATTGGGTTCCTATTTCTGCCATTTTATCCTAAAAATTTTAGATTTTTTTGTGAATTTTCAATTGACCCTAATTCACTTCATTATATTTCCCCCTAAAAAAAGGACAATAATAATATGTTTTCTTTTCCAAATTTTGGTTTTTATATAGCAAAATATGGCTTGTCTAAAAAAAATATTGAGGCACTGTCCCCCAACCTCATTCCATTTTGTCAAAAGGGATATACATCAATCTTTGTCCAACCAATAGTTTTCTACCTATGATAACATTGTGGTAGAATAGAATAAAATCATTGATACATTTATTAACATCACTTTACCTAATCTTCATTATTCAAGTAATCATGAAACTCATGTTTGTCCCTCTCCTAATATATCTCCTACTTTTGAGGATATTTTGGTGCAAGAGGATACAATCATTGATAATAATGAGAATCATGTTTCTTCTTCTCTCAATATCTCTCCTACTTGTGAGTATAGGTGCAAGAGGATCCAATCATCAAGAATCATGAGAATCATGTTTGTTTCTCTCCCAATACCTCTCCTACTTGGGAATATATTGTAGCACAAGAGGATGAAAACATTCATAAATTTTCTCCTTCAAATGATAGTAAGGTGGCTTGCATAAATGAAGGTTCAAAATTGACATTAGGTCATCCATTCATATAATATCATCAACAAGCAACTAACTCAATTGAAAATATAAAACCACAATTGATTATTGGACCTCCCTCTAAGCCACCCCTCATTATAGGACCTCCAAAACCTCATGGATATACCCTAAGCTTTGCAAAACAACTCACTCAAAGTAATCATCTGCACCAAAATGTGTTGCAACAACCAAGTTATCACACAGTGGCTCACACACATAACACTAGAAATAATAAGCAACCAAAGTAAATACCAAAATCCATTCCATTTCCTCAATTTGTAGTGGTAAATAATATGATCTTTTTGAGAAACTTCGTAATACTCCAGCCAGGATATCCCTTTGGGACTTGATTCAAACATGATCACCTACATAACATAGGATGCTCCAAGAAGCCTTACAAAATATTGATATCTCACCTTCTATCAAATCGAATAATGTAGAGGCTTGTTTGATTATATACAAGAAACAAATTTGGATATTACATTCCCTCAATTTGTGAATTACCTCTTCGTGAGATCCAAAATAAACATGACTCTAATTATAATGATTTTTATTAATACAACTGGGGTTAGACATACTCTTATTGATAATGGATCAGGTTTTAATGTTTGTAGCATTGATCTTCTAGATAAAATTGGTGTGTATAAGAATCTTATAGGACCTAAAGATCTTTCCATTGTGGCTTTGATAATTTTAGTAAACAACCATTAGGGACAATCACACTACCCATTAAGGTAGGACCCATGGTTTTTCCTACCCCTATCTATATCATGTCGGGACCTCTTTCATATAATATTCTCTTAGGTAGATCGTGGATTCATGCCATGAAAGGAGTCTCATCTACTCTTCACCATGAGATTAAGTATGAATATAATAATAAGATATATATATATATATATATGGTAAAAGTGGCTATAAAAAGTTACAATTCACAAATTGAAGCTGAATAAAACACTTCCAACTCTCTTGGTACTTTGATTCCATCTTCAAAATTAGAACCATTACCTTCCATTGATAATGATACTATGGATACGCATTGGGTGATGATTGGGAATATTTAGATTTTACGCCTTGTTTCATTGGGGACTCTAAAATCTCACCATCAAAGCTTGCAAAGTCAAATATTGTAGAATCTAGTACAAATAATTGTCATGATAATGCCTCATCTTCAAATTCATACCTTGGTGATGATTGGGGTTCATTATATTTTACATCCTCCTTTGTGGGAGAGTATAAAATCTTCATAATCCACACCTAAGGATTCTTGTGTTTCATTTGCTCAATCTTGTTCTACATAAAAAAATCTAAAAACATCATCCCATGATGGTGATGGGGGATCTTTAGCTTTCATCCCTCGTGTGTTGGTGATGCCTAACTTTTAAAAACTTAAAAATGATTTGCATTCTTGTGAAATAATCAATTCTTCTCATAAGAATTTAGGTAAGACTTCTTCAATTGGGTTGGAAAAGTGTTATGGGCTTGGATATAAAATACTTTCTAAAAATAGATATAATGAAAACATGGAACAAGGAGTTATGGATCATGTGAATTCTATGTCATATATTTCAAAAAGGGGTTTAAATTCCCAACATTCTTCTCCTTCATATACATCTCACCCTCTAGCTAGCATATACTATTTTAAAACACCATGTGGTAGGCGGGCAATATTTTCTTCACAAGAGAAAAATTTGTCTACTCCACCATTATCAAAGCAAGAGAATATTTTTAGAGGCTTCTTAAATCCCACTTGATTACTCTTCCTTCTCCAACATGAAATAAATCTTATAGCAATAGCAATAACTCTTTGTGTGCATATCATCGAGTGCATGGTCATTCCACTAATGAATGTTAGGCCTTGAATAATAAAATACAACTTAATTATTATGGTGTTCTTCCATGTGTTGATACACATAATCACTCTAAATAATAATGTTCCCTCTTTTATGGTGTTCCTCTTCACTACATGGCATTTGTAGCTTCATGTGTTTGCTCATTGTCATTCATGGTGGTATAATCTTAAGTGCAACCATATTCCTCTCTATGGTAGCAACATGATAGTCCCTTGTATGGTTGTCTTTTCCTTTATGCTTGGGGGTAACAATAACTATTTTTGGAGGTGTGTATTATTTTAAAGGATCCCCTCTTCCCCTTCTTTTCCTTAAAATACCAACATAGCAAGTATATTGTCATTTAAGGGGGCTATATCACCCTATCCATTTCATTACTGTCTTGTGATATTTAACTTATTGATATACCCCTTTGGTGGTGGTGTTATTCATAACACCCCTTGAGTGCGGTTATCAATTCATCCTTGTGACATTGGGAATTGGTTCATCCCTCATGATGTTAAGCCTTTGCATGCTCCTTGAAGTGTGATTAGAAAAATAGTCCATGGATTTAGCACAATGAAGCTTACTAATTCATGAACTTGAGCACTTTTACATGGCCACCTATCATAATACACCTTGATTTCCAATGGATCCATGTGTTTCATGAATGATATAACATAATGCAACTTGCTAATCCTTATGAGAGCACCATTTTGTCTAACACCTTTGATGGATTATGTTTGGTGTTTGATAAAAATTTAATATTGAGGTCTCTTTACCTTACTGACTCAAATCCTTTTTAGTACACTAACCTTGTATTTGTTTTTTTTATTGTTTATTTTATGTGTCTACTTTGAATCTTTGGTGTGTTTACTTTTTGTATGATATCATGTTTTCTTTGTGTCTTCATTGTGTTTACATTGTGTTTGTTTTGAATTAGGTTTCATTGTGTATGCTTTGTGTTTTTTATGTTGCATTGCACTTCACATTTTTCACTTTTCCCTTATATTATTTTTTCATAGGATCATGAACCTGGGGGATAGTGCATTCCCTAGATTTGATGTCATCCTATCTCCTTAATATGTGGATAATTGAACCCCTCTTGGCTTTTTCATACTTTAGTGTGAGTCTAAGCATAATTCCATACTCTCACTAAAGTGGGGGCTAAATGTAGAATCAAAAATTGTCACCCTTGACAATTTCACACTAGTTTTAGCTTCCCCCATGTGCTTAGACCTAATTATGCATTTAATTACCCATTTTATAAATATCTTTGAAAAGTCAAACAATGGGAATGAAAATGAGAAATTAATATTTGTCTCTGATTCTTAAGGCCCCAAAAAGGATGGGTCTAGAATAGGGCACCTTATACCCTTGTCCAACCCTTTTGGCTTCATTTTGGATATGTTGGTGGGTGATCCCACAAAGCTAGTTTACAATTTCTAGGAAATTTTGATTTTTGCTGAAATCACATATTTTTAGAAAATATAAAGATTTAAGCCTTAAAAATTTCCATTTAAAACATTCCAATTGAACAGGGTTTGATCAAACTACCTTAGATCAAGCCCCTTTGGATAGAACCCTGCTAGTTTTAAACCATACCTATAATAGAGTCTCCTTTACACCTATCAAAATGTTGATAAAAAACCACTTTTGATTTACCTTTTGGGGGATCAAATGAATTCATTTAAATTTTATTTTTGTAAGTATGTAGTTCGTATTATAAGCTTCCCAAAAGTATAATTTTAAATAAATTTAATTTTATTATTATATTTATTTTAAATTTCTTGTGAATGTAGGTTTTTCACCTAAAATAAAGCTCTTTGTTCTACACATGTGGAAAAATAGAAGATTATCAAAAATAAATTGAAAAATATGAGTGCACTAGATATTGAAGTCCTTGATCCAACCAAAAAAAAAGAAATTTGATACATACAAAAAAAGTTATGTATTATACAATCTGCCTATTTCTGAATTGTAATTAGTTTGACTTCAAAACTTGATTAAGGAAAAAATATTCAATAAAACACTATGAAACCAATTGGAAGAACCAGATATCGTAGTTACAAATCTAAAATTGAAAAAAATAGAATTTAATCCTTCATGGAAAAAAAATTGTGTTATACGATGAGCGCCACTCCTTAAAAATGGTGTTTACTAAAAGAAAAAAAAAACTAGTTTTTGAAGGAGATGGAAAAAGAAGTGCAATCTAATTCCAAAAATTTTGAAAAAAATATATTCAAAATCTACAGAAAAATGTCACAAATCACTAGTTTGCATCATCTTCAAATTCCTCATGGTTTAGCCACTATAGGTGCTCAAAAGTGAAGATTTAGTTAGAAAAAATCAGTTCAGTGTCCAGTTTGGCCAAAAATTGTAAACCAGTATTGTGGGATCACCCCAGTATCAATATTTTATTATTTGACATTCCAATTTTATTTTTTGTCTAGATCGGTATTTGATTTTTGAGAAATTAGAATAATTGCATTTAGATACTAGTCCTTTTCATCATTTCAAATCCTAGAAAATCTATTGAGCAAGTTGAAGATCCTAAAATTAGTCAAGGAAATTCAAGGGAAAATTTAGCAACATTATTACAACACTTTCATCAATCAAGTTCAATTTTGCAAGACATCAAGATGAAAGAAGAAAATTATGTGCAAGGAGCTATTACAATCAATCATCCCAAATTATGTTCAAATTTATTGATTTATCCTCTACATGATGCTAGTTACAACAATCTATTATGATTTGGGAACTAACCTTTTGCAGGTCTATCAAGAAATCAAGGCATCCTTCAATCAACATTTGTGGTAAATTTTGGTGTGACATCGCTTTATCAAGGATTTCTCATCAAGGTAACATTTTCATTTATCATTTATCATTTCAATCAATTATCATTATTTTGGCCTCTGCTCGACCTAGGGTATTCCCTCTTGATCATCATCATTTGTTGTATGTGGAGGTAGAAATACCAAAATAGGGTTTGACTTAGAAAAGCCCCTATACAACATAACATTTCCCCTTATTTTCATATGTGTGGGTCAAATCAAAAATTTCCAATAGAAGACGATTCTAGAAAACACAAAGTAGACTATAACATGTATCTCAGACTTTACAGATCTAGAAATGGAGGGATCCATACTAGGGTGCCCACGCCCTTGACTAGTCAAATCAGCTCCAAATTTATGTCACAAGTTCCTCTTTGTATCTCAATCTCAGATTTGAAACTTTTTATAATATTTTTCATTTTCATCTATGCGATAAATTATATTTTCATATCTAGGGTTATAGGTCAAATAGGTTTGTTAAAAAAACACATCAAATTTCTCTTTTACAACTCAAGAAAACATAAAGCCTAGGAGGTTAGCTCTCCCTATTGGAAGCAAGCCAATCATAAAACATTAGTTGGTTTATGTTCGAATTTGGATTCAAAGTGAAAAGGAGATAATCCTATTTAATCTAATTGGATCTAGGATCACTTTTCCAACTTCACATCCTTAAACACTTATTTACACAAAGGTTATCAATGAGTTTCCTTTCATACTTTTTATGGGTTTGCACAATCATTTAAGGCCAAAGCTATCCATTTGTTAGCAAATAGTAAGTCACACACTCTTATCCCTTACATGATTAATACAAAAAAAAATCATCCCTTATCTTTGTAGTTTAAAATTTAAAATTAGTACTACCCCCTAACCTATGGAGATGTGCTAATAAGACTAACAAAGCCATCTAGGTGATACATATAGTTAGATTAAAATTTAAAATAATGCTAATTCACAATTCAAATTTTGGATAGAGAGTATAGTGCTAAGGTTTCCAAAAATTATTCTGATAGTTTTGCTTATAAAATTCATGATTAAAATCTAGGTAAAAACTACCTCTTGATAATTAACTCATTTATACTATGTATTTAGAGGAAGTAATCTCTATTTATGATCAATGTAGAATTACAAATTTATTATTGTTGCCAATACTAGAATGAGAATTCCTAATGAGTAATCTCCATAATTTAGCCCTCCCAACATCACATTAAGGAATTCATCACATTAATTCCAATTTTTATGAGATAATTATCACCATCTTAAAAATTAAGTTTGCAATCTATATCAAAATTAAGATTAACTAATTACATGTAAAAGGAATAACTTTAACACTTAACCATTTTTCTTCATCTAATACTCCTTTATGTTTACCAATAATATGTAAGGTATCAATAGAATGATCATAAAGAAGAAGTCAATTTAGACATTTGTTACAATCAAACATATTCATCCTACTTAAGAGTTCTACATAAGGTACTAAAATTAGAGTACAATTATGAATTAAGGCCTAATTTGAACAATTAAATTCATGTGACTATCTATTTTTGAGCAAAGAGGATAATAATAATCATAAGGGAGCACACTTGCAATAGGAATATTGAAATAAATAAGGCCACACAAGCCCCCAAAGCTCCAAGAGTTTCAACCTGGCTTTGATACCAACTATCATGCCTATTTTTTTTATGACACATTCTACCATAAAACCCACAAATTTTATTTTAATTTTATTTTTTTATATATAAACCCATTGATTTCTAAAAAAAATTGATGATACAACATGACACATGGGTATCTAGGATGACCAAGGAGTAAAGCATTGATTGGAAAGACATGTAATAAAATGATAAAACATGGTACATACTATTGCATTCTAAAAGTGAAAAAAACAACTAGAATGTATGAAAGAAAAAATATTCAAATGAAAAAAATTATTGTCTCTTCTCTTTTGAATCAAATAATTGAAGTGTTTTTAAGTGGTCACCACTTGAAAATTGATAACAAATAAAGTTGAATTCAAAAGCTAACAAGATCATTTAGGCATAAAAAACATCTCAATATATTGAGTCGGCATTCAATGATGAATAACATTAATAATATAATTGATTCTTGTTATTTTAATAATAGAGGGTTGTTATTTCATGTTTATAATATGAACAATAATGTATGATTCAACTAGATTATATGGTTCCACTAATCATTAAAGCATAGATGAATGAAGGAAAATAGACTCCAATGAAATCAAACCATTAATTGGGGAAATTTTAATATTCATAAAGATAGACATGTATTTGAATTTATTTTTAGTTTAATTTATTTTTACCCGTGAATAAAGATCTTAATTTATCTAACCCATATCATTTGATGCACTGGGAATTTAACATTGAAATTAATATTATTTACTCAAGAAATAATAGATCAAGTGTGTATATTATTTCTTAAATAATGAGAAATTTCTCTATTGCAATAAGAATAAAATTACACATATATTTATTGTTAAATTTATCATAATTTTATATACTATTATGTTTCTTTTATTAATATTTTTTCTACAACTATAATATAAATATTTTTAAATGGTTTGTTAACCCTCCAAGTGAGGGCCAACAGATTGAGGAGGTTGAGCCCATTAAAATAGAGGGCTTACACATTCATTGTGGCAAGGAAAATTCCATCTACAAGGAGCCACCCCTCAAGGGTTTTCCATTTTATTGTATTTTATTTTTAAATTTTATGGGTTTTCATTTGTTGGTTAATGTTATTATAATTGTCCTTCAAACAAACCCAGATGTCAATGATCTAAATTTTCTTTCACATTGATATTCTATATAGATTCTACCTAACCCACTTCCTTTAATTTTTTTTAATTTCTAGGCATATGTAGATGAAAGAGGGTAGATTTGACTAGGGTACTTTTCCACCATGAGTAAATTGAGGACATCATGGATTAAGATTTATTTTATAAAATAGAAGTGAACAAGGGTTCTAAGATAGAATGGTATTGTATCAATATATTTTTTGCATTTCTATTTGTTGGTGTAATTAAAAGTGTTGTACCTTGTCTTAGGTCATGATTACACCTTAGTTAAGTTTACTTAGGGACCACATAGGAGGTTGTTGGAGAATTTCCACTTTTGGTGGACTTGACATGTCATTACTTGATCACTTCCACCTTTTGTGGACACATCATGTAATTATCTCTCCACCTTTTGTGGGTGATCCACCTTTTGTGGTAACTATCACATTATCACTTTTCCACTTTAGGTGGAGTGATAGCTTTTCATAGTTGTCTCATGTCATAAGATTACGATACTTATCATAATCTTATGCCCTTCTATGTTCTCACCTTGGCTATATAACCAAGGGGTCTCCTATGTAATTTTGCATAGCACATTCCATTCTATTTGCATTATTGGTAGAATATAGTTTATTCTTGTCATATTGCTTCTATCTTGCTTATTCTTGTGTTTTCTATTAGGCCTCTAGATCTTGGGTGGCTACCTTTATAGCCAATTCTTACATGGTATCAAAGCTATTGGAGTGCCTTTGGATTATTTTGGAGAGATTCTTTGAGGGTTCCATTTTTGGCCTTGTATTGCAGGTGCATTTTGGGAGCTTGTTACATCAAATATGAGCTCACCATTGCATCTGAAGTGTCCAAGATAGTTAGATTTTCCTTTTGTTTCATCTCAATTGGACATTGGAGGCCAAATCTGCAAAGGGTTGAAGATTGGAGGTGGTTGTCAAATCCAAGAGCTAGCTACCACTTCAAAGCATTTTCATCCAAAAAGGACATTGTCATCGCATTCAGAAGGGCCAAAAACCTCTAAATCGACTACCAAATCATCGAATTTGGACAAAGTTGTTTTCGGAGGCAAAAAAAAATTAGTAGAGGAATCGTATGGCACTACCTATGCAAGTATGATTTTTCAATTAAAAATAAATAAAAAATAAAATTCATTTTCTACAAAAAAATTTAATTAAATTTCAAAAAAAAAAAATTGTAGTTTTATTTTCTTTTAAATCAAAATTTTTTAAAAATTAAAAAAATGAAACCTACACAACTATCACCCTGACAGGCCAAATAAGGTGGTCTCCTAACCCAATGGCCTCAATTATTGCCGGGCCCTCTTTTTTATTTTTTTTTTTTTATAATAAAAAATTTTTATTATGTTTTGTTTAATATTTATTTTCAGTTTTTAAAATAAAACTTTTAATGAATTTTTTTAAAATTATTAAGTTTTTTAAATAAAACTCTTACTATTTTTTTCTTTAATAATTTTTATTAAAGTTTTTAATAATTAAAAAAATGTTTTTTTTCTTTATTAATTGTTTAATAAAGTGTTTTTCAAAAATTTAAAAATCTTTATTAAGTTTTAAGAAAAATTTTAATTTTTAAAAAATTGTTTTTTCTTTATTTTTAATAAAGTTTTTTTCTTTAATAAATAATGTTTTTAAATTAAGCTTTTAATTAAGTTTTTTTAAAAACAAATCATACATTAATAAGCAAACTTGGAGAAATTATTTTGCGTAATGATCAAGCCTTGTCAAAGACCATTTGCTCCTTCAACCAGCAGTCAACAGGGGTCAGTTGCTCCTACCGACATCCATCTGGAGGGCTTTCTTTATGGACTTCTGCTTCGAGACACTTTTGGTTAGCTTCTTCATCAACATTTCTAAATTTGCATCATGTTGATTGTAGTTCTACTCTTTGTAATGTTGTAATCACACTAAAATAAAGTGCCACAATCTACTATTTAAGTGTACTCTATCATACTATATACTTCTTTAGATTGATCTATGTATCTGGTGTTAGTTCCTATATACTCAGCGTATGCAGCGGTTGGTTACCCATGCATTTCGGTGAGATGGACTAGTCACCATATAGACACTCCTATTTTGGAAGCACTTTCCCTATCTTCAGAAGTTTGGTTCTACATCCAAAGACTTGGTGCATGGCTCCAATGAGACTTGGATTGTACAATTTTCGCATGGCTCCAGTGAGACTTAGATTGTACTAATCTGCCATTGATGAGCATTCAAGTTGTTGCTCACTCAGTTGTCTTCTTGGTTCTGACCTTATTCCTGTTGCAGTGTGGGTTCATCTACAGTTCTTCATTGACAGATTTTGCAGTTACTCTTGAGTTGACAGATTCAGCTCAGTCACCAGTTATGTGGCATCTTCTACAGTTGTACCTGATTCTTTCCATCAGTTCTTGTCATAGTTGGCATTCTTTTGGAACAACATTTGGAGGAATCGTCATCATCTTTGGTCCGCTCTACATCATTCTTCACATTTTTCTACTCTGTCTCCTTCTTCAGTTAGATTGGGGACTCCTGACATTACGACATTTGAGGAGAGACTCTCCATTGAGGGGGGGTTGAATGGACTTTCTTTATTCTCTTATGGGGGGGGACTTTTTCCTCACTCGAGGTTTTGTCCTTTCTAGAGCATGTTTCTTGTTTTATTTCTCTCTTTTGGGGAGGAGTTTTGTCCCACTGGGTTTTCTCCTTTTCTCTGGTTGTGAGAGATTGCATTGCATTTGTACATGGGTACCTAACATGGTCTAGTAGCCGGGACCCATCTTGCATTGTTTGCTTTTGTGTACATTTTCCCTAAGTTGAACTTAAGGGGGGGTGTTGGTGTAATTAAAAGTGTTGTACCTTGTCTTAGGTCATGATTACACCTTAGTTAAGTTTACTTAGGGACCACATAGGAGGTTGTTGGAGAATTTCCATGTTTGGTGGACTTGACATGTCATTACTTGATCACTTCCACCTTTTGTGGACACATCATGTGATTATCTCTCCACCTTTTGTGGGTGATCCACTTTTGTGGTGATTATCACATTATAACTTTTCCACTTTAGGTGGAGTGATAGTTTTTCATAGTTGTCTCATGTCATAAGATTATGACACTTGTCATAATCTTATGCCCTTCTATGTTTTCACCTTGGCTATATAACCAAGGGGTCTCCTATGTACTTTTGCATAGCACATTCCATTCTATTTGCATTATTGGCATAATATAGTCTATTCTTGTCATATTTCTTCTATCTCTCTTATTCTTGTGTTTTCTATTAGGCCTCTAGATCTTGGGTGGCTACCTTCATAGCCAATTCTTACACTATTAAATCTAGAAAATTTTTGATACACCAACCATGTTATAGACCATCAACATCATTTTAAGAAAAGCTTCCAATTTTAAGTGGTTTTAAAATTAGTTCAATAATGGTAGGGCATACACTCTTTTCTCAAGGATAACAACAATCTATTATTGAAAATGAACCTACTAGATTTGAGTATTGGAATGATCTTTGTTTGCAAATTATTCTCTCTATTATTTTATAGGTAGTTAGGTATACAATTTAATAAGCCTAGACAACAATCTGATTGAAATAATAATATGCCTTTTAGATCCAAGGTCGAATTCCATGCATACAATTATGTCTCATTTTTGTTACCACAATAAGATTATTTCCTTTGTCTAAATTATAAAACTAAAGACAAGACCAAATGAAATTCATCTCTTTTTCTTGTATGCATGTACACAAACCCAACCTTAGGTTTATTTATCATTCACCTTGTCTTTTACATAATAATAGTATAAAGAAAATAAAAATAAACAACCAATATTCCTATATAAAGAGGGATTTCTAGTTACCATTATGTTTATAACTTTCCCAAAAGGTCCTAAATATTTATTCATTATTATATAGATTTCTAAAATCATTGACTCCATCAGTCTTTAAGAATCATCAATCATATATTTTTCTTTCCTTAAAGTGGTACAATTTATTTTCTTTTTAATATTCTCTATTGAAACAAACCATCATTTGCAATTTTACATAATTGAAGCACAGGGAAAAAGGAGAGTCTAAACTAGTTGTGAATTGCATATCTATTTTATAAACAACCAATAGGGAGAGATGCTCTCCACCCATCCTTTTTGACATCATCAAGCCATCAAGGCTCTAGGAATCCCCCAAGCCAAGATCACTTAGGACCCCAAACAACAAAAAGGGCACACGAGAAACCGCATGCATCTGATCTTTCTCAACCACTTCTAAAGTTTAGTAATCACATGACAATTTTTAATTTTAACAAGATAGAATAACAAGAAGTTTAAGTTTCAGTCACTTTAAGAGAAATATCCATATTTGATGTAGAATAATTTAAAATAACAATTCCACCTTCTGTTTAAAGTATTTCCCGCCTATTTTACCCCCAAGTATTATATCCCAATTAAAGAAAATCTTAAACAAGAAGAATTACCTTAAAAAAAGAGATTGACTATGAGGACACAAATTCGTCCTCATTCCCCATTTCCTTCCTCTCCTCAACTATTCCTCCTATA
Organism: Sequoia sempervirens; assembly: GCA_007258455.2. NCBI lineage: Eukaryota > Viridiplantae > Streptophyta > Pinopsida > Cupressales > Cupressaceae > Sequoia > Sequoia sempervirens. Next base: position 140,679,521 of record VDFB02000008.1, read on the forward strand.
AACCAAATAGAAAAAATTTCCCCTAAAACAAAACCCAAGGCTCTTTTTAACCTCCTCCTCAAGTGCCTTAACCCTAGACACTTGGGTTGGTGTCTTAAAAATGGCCTAATAATCCCTATTTTCTCCTTTTACACCTCCTAAACATGGCTTACAAATTTTCCTACAAGATACACTTCTATACCACATTAATGACATCGAGAAGGAACCTCAACATCTTCACCATACAAATAAAATTTTAACCCCCAAAATTATTTGACCCACACAAATATATAATTAGGGACCTATTGATCCTCTTGTCTTCACATTGGTCATTTATATACTTGCACACTATTTCCATTTTCAGTACTCTATGATATGAATAATCATAATGAGATATTCATATTTACATTATCAACTTGATAATAACTAAATTTACATGCCTCAAATATGCTTCAACATGCACCACTAGATTGATTGTAACTCAATCTTGGATATTTGAATACATCAAACTTTTCCACTCCACATTAGCCATTTATAATTCTATTTCTTAAACCTTTTGGTCATGATTATTCAAGTTCAACATGTTTGCATAACCTAGTAATTATGTTCAAAAGTAACTCAAGTATTCAAATTTAATACTTAATTCCTTAATAATTGCACTTTAATTTCTTGGAACGAGACTAGTTAGTATCACTCTTGAATGAAATCAAAATAAAATGATAATTCCTATTATAATTCCTTGTTAGAATATTTTAACAATGTACATCAATCCAAAATACATCTTCATTTTACATGGTGTTAGATAGTAACAACTAGTAATTTAGTTTACACATGAATTATAATTCTTGAGGAATTAACATTAAAGTGCATAAAAAGTTACTCTCAGGATACAAAATAATAAGTTCAATAAATGTTCACTCTAGTAACATACCAAATATTTAGTCGGGGTTAAAACTTTCATTCCGATAGTGAGAGTAACCTCATAGTACAAACTTATCAGTTCAATAAATGAGAAGAGCAAGGACAAATTTTCAATTTAAGCTCAGTTATATAAGAGAAGGCAATCGTAAAGGGAAATAGTAATTATCCTAATTTAATACTTCTCTACAACACTCAAAAAAACCACTACTAAAACTATTTCATATAATATAAAGACATCATAAGCATAGAAACTTATGAATCAAGAATACAAACCTTGTTGACAAAACCTACAACTCTTTACTATCACCATACATGATAAGGTCATAGATATAAACTTGTGATAGTAAAATCCCATTGTAACACCTTAAATATTGCCCTCATACTAACACATTAATGAGGTGTCAAGACAACATACATCACATGGTCCACATTAGATCAAGAAAACATAGTCCCCTAATTTAACTTGACTAACTAGATCTGCAATAAAACCCACCCATAGTACACAAGAAGTTGCAATTATTCTATGCAAGGCAAGGGCCTTACACAAACAAGGTTGAGTATAGGGCAGAAGTTTTGTGTCTTTACGGATTAATTTGCAAGCTAAATTTTTAGACTATCCTATTGAAGTAGAGTTTATTATCTCAAAGATAGTTATTGCTACAAAGAAGTTTTTTTTGTTTCCTTTCCTAAATCAAGGTTACTTTAGAGGTTTTACAGTTCTAAAATAGAACTGCATCATTTTATAAACAATCTAATTTCAAAATTATAAAAGTAACAATTAATTATTATTCTAAAGAAACTCATTAAACTAAGCATAACTTTAAAAACTAGAATGAAATAAATTAAATTGCAAACTTTATAACTAAATGAATTTGATAAGATGTTTAGTCTTACAAATAACATTACTTAACAACTTGATAACAAAATAAAAAAACTAATATGATAATATAACTTAACAGCTTAACTAGCATATATATATAATTTTAATAATATATAAAATACACCGAGAGATATCCTTCTTGAGGCGTCTATTGCACTTTTATGTGACAATTTTTTAAAAATAGACGCCTCGAGAAGGATATCTCTCGACATATTTTATATATATTATTAAAATAATATATATATATATTCTAGTAGCAATCACAACGCAACATGCAATATTTTAAATAAATTATTTTTTATTTTTATATATTTAATATTAAATTATTATAATAATTAATATATTATAATATGATAGTATAATATTTGTAATTCAATTTTACAAAATAATATATATAATTTAATATTTAAATGTCAGGGTTATCATCAAGATTAGCTTAGGATTAGGGTTCGAGTTAGCATGAGGATTAAGGTTCGGATTAGCATGAGGATTAGGGTTACAATTAGGTTTAGGGTCAATTTTAGGGTTAATAGATATAGTTAGGGTTGGGGTAATAATTGGGGTTAAGGTTATCAAGATTAGGGTTATAGTTATGTTTTGTGTAGTACTCCTCTGGCTAAGGAGTCGGAAGAGAAAGATAGGTCAAGGGCTTCTTCTGGTATTTCATACGTTGAGATTGAATTAATTAAATAAGGGTAATATTAATTATTAAAATGTTAGATTAAATTGTATTTAAATATTTAATTATTTAATTTATTTTTTTGAAAAAGTCATGAGTTTATTAAATGTTAATTAATAATAAAATTGTGTTTATTATTTTAACTAATTATCTTGTTGAGGATAATTGTTAGAATAAATTAAATAAATTATTTAGATAATGTGCTTTGTAAGTAAAAGTTGTAAAAAGCGGAAATTAAAACAAAAAAATATTGAAAATAGAAAAGTAAATAAATAAAAGAATAAAAAAAAAGATGAAAGAACTAATGGGGATTGAGATTTAACGAAAAGCTTGCCTTTTAAAATATAATTTCTTTTATTTATGTTTTTTTTTGAGCTTTTGGAAGGGGAACGGGTTTTCGGAAAAAGTGGATCGAAGCTGGGGGGAAGGGCAAATTCTAAGTATGGACGGGAGAGAAAAGATGGAAGTGAGAAAAATGGATGGTCACTGAATTGTTTTGAGGAAGCAGATCGTTGCAGACGTAACAGCCGACCTCAGCACCGCTCTACCGTTCTGTAGCATTGGAATCCAGGTCGATGCTTCTCGTTTACTACAAACAAAATCTTGATTGTTGTCGTAGTTTGAAAATGTGATTTCTATTATTCTAAATCCGTTCTTATTGTATTCTTATTTCCACCATTTGCATTTGTTCGAAACTAATTTAGCTCAAGCCTATTCTCTGGATTGTTTAACGAATTCAACATTTTGTTAGTATATATATAGTTATGCATCTCCTGTAGTCGCGTATTTCGATAAATTGATGTCTTTCCTTTGTTCAATCTGGGAGTTCTCTATCCTTCGTACATTTTAACTAATGCATGCAATGACTCCCATCTTGCTTACTTGACTTTGAAGACACCTGCAAGTATCATGCGACCTTCATTCATTCTTGCTCCATTCTTGTTACCTACCTTATTGAAATTGACCATTCTTCTGCGAGATTCACATATTTGCTCGGAAATTGATACTTTGCATTGTGTTTCCTCTTGATGAGTTTAGTATATGTTTGATGCTCTACACTTCACACCGTGCTGTTTTCTCTATTGCTGTTGCACCTCTTCTCCTACACCATAGTATTATCATGTAATATTATAATATGAATGAGATTTCATGAGAGGGAGTCGGCTGAGACAAGCGCCATCCCAAATGAATCCCATCTTTTCTTTCCCCTCAGTCGAATGCTTTTGCTGAATGGTGCCTTAAACATCTTCAATAAATCCTAATTGCAATTCTGAAAAGGCAAGATCTTGGAGTCGTGGCATGAAGGGGTCTCTCTCTTCCATTGTTTGAATTCTAAGCCTTTGTCAACCAAGACTTCTTCCAGGGCTCGACAAATTTGAGTTTCCATCAATACCGTGAGCTCTCAAGGTGGTCTCTACCCAATGGTCCCTCATTTCATGGGTATTCTCTTTCGACCTGGTAGCTCATTCTTCTATTGTTTATAAGATCACCATTCGAATAAACTAATCTAAAGCATTACTGACCTTAAGACTAGTAGATATAACCTTATTTGGGTATTCTGATTTAATTCATTCATTCACCATTGATTCTCCCTCTCTGTATATCGTTTTGTGGCTGGAAGTTGTGTTTCGGTTTTATTTTTGTGTTTGGCATCCAATTTGTGCACTTAGTGTTGGCTAACAAATAAGACAAATGGGTATTCAATTTACTGTTGATCTTTGCACCTTTATTCGCACTGTTCCAGCTATCTTTTTTCTACGTTTTGAGGATGGTCGACGCATGCAGGATTTGGCATTCGATGTTGCCTTAAATGACATTTGAATCCCTTAGCTCTTTGGTCTGATTGTGATGCAAATTGATAAGATATTTGGGTATACACATATACTTGTCATTAGGATTCACTGTGACCATTTTATAGTTATTCACACCTTGTTCTGGCACCGCTTGCTTATGGCGCATTGCCGTAATTTCTTTTGCCACACATACTTCTAACCTGTTCATGTGCCTTGTATATGCCTTCACTCTTGGAATGCGTGTCTGCTAGTGTGCACTGTTATAACACAAGTCTATTATGTTTCAGATCGTTTCATTTCGCACCACCAATATCCTTCCTCTAAGATTTGTATATGTTTCAAATGCTTGAGAGGGCTCATACCTGTTAGAAATAGATTCGGTGTTATAGGATGGAAATGGTTCACAGTTCTTAGCCACACAACCTTCTTTTTATTGTTCTTTTAATTCAGAGAGTATATTGTATGATTTGCATTTGGTTTTTAAGCAGATATAAGCATGTTATGTGCCCTATTGAATTCTCTACATGGCATGCTTTCGTCATTTAACATCCATTCGTCTGGTACACCTAAATCTTCTCACCACTCAATTTCCTATGCTTAGTCTTCCAATTCAAATGAATTTAAAATTATCCTTCCTCTTGTTCATACATCTATTTAAAACGATAGAATATGGGTTGCTTAGTATAGTTGATAAATTGCAAACGAGGATTTAGTTTAGAATGATTGTACTTTCCCAAAACATGTGCTAGACTTTACATATATTCACCTATGAAAGTATATTCCCTCAAGTTCTGAGTAGATATGTACTGAGCCTGATTCTTTCGATTGTATAAACTGGATTAGTAAAATAAACAAGATTACTTGGTGATGTTATTAGCATGTTATTTCCTTTTGAGCTTTTATTTATGAATATGTTGTGTGCTTGAAATCCGAGTCATATGTATTCATACTTTTAACAAAAGGTAGGTCAAGTTCTTGTAATGCGAGCCTTCGTAAGAGGCCACTAAGCTTGGGAACCTATATCTCTAGCTTGACCTCTATATGATTAACCTCCTATTATAGAATATCTAAAGTTGGTCTTAATTTGATAAATCTATTATATATGTTATAGTATATTTTGAGTCTATATTATAACTCGCATCTTGTTAGTATTATATTTTAAACGATGAAATAAAGTGTCATTTGGTAAAAGGTTTAAATTGAATAGTTGTCATTTAAGTGGACATTTAAAATACTAGGTAAAAGAAATGTGTAGTTAATTAAGGGGAAGATATGTTATTAAATTTAAATAATTTAGGGTAAATATCAACTGACTAGGTTTTAAATAGAAGTTGATAACGATAGACTTAATTTCAATACAAAGTGTAAATCAAGAATGTGAATGTTACTTATATTGCATTATAGTAATTAGAAGCATTTAATATTTTCTACTCCATTTAGATTGATTGCAAATCTAACACTAGGAATTAATGTTTAAAAGTTTGCTTGTATGGGTGTTATGTTTATTATACATGGAAGTGGTGTGTAATTTCTTGGGTAGGCTTCTCATTATCAATAATTCTTGTTCAAATTTCTTTACAAGTCCATTTTATGATAGAGTGAAGCAGATATTGAACTTTGCATAATTCAATGTTCAATTGTTAAAGATTTCATTGTTCTTACTACATTCAATTATTATTATAGAATTTCCAAATAAGTAATTTATCTTTAGTTGAATATTAAGTTGCATTTCATTAGTTGAACCTAGTGGGTAAGATTTATGATAAGAGAGTAGAATTAATGCCTTATTTTAAAGGAATTAATGCCTCATTTTAATTATTTTTCCTTGAAATAGAATTTAAGTTGTAGGGTAATTATAATTATTATCTTGTTGTCATGATTGATTCCTATAATTGGAGTAGGCTATTTTATTTTATTTTTGCAAGGATATGCTTTCCTAGTTCTTCAGTCTTCGGCTTCACCTAAGTGGGTGGCAGCCGCCTAAGAAACTATCTGGGGTGATGGACCCTAGAAAGGGTTGCATACCCACTCTTCTTGTATGTAATTTTGTGTGGGTCACATAATGCTTATGAATAGAGGTTGAGTTTAGCGTGTATTTGTGGTGTTGTGTTACTTTGTGTTGTAGTAGATTCCTCCTTGAATGTCTTATGAGTGAACCTTTGGTTGGTCGGTCAATGAGTTGGAGCAGCTCAAGTTGTCGAACTACGGTGCCTCTGCGAATTATATACGTAGGCAAGGCCATCGAGTGATGAGCTCCCGAGGCATTAGGTCGGGCCCCTAGGACTGTTCTTCGGAGTCTTGTTTGAGTCTTGTCGTTTATTTCCGGTAACGTAAAAACTACCATTGATATATATATATATAGTTTCTCTTAGTGATCATGCGCTAACTATCTTTGATCCGATGTGTGTGCCAAGTCATGTAGATCTTGCAGGTATAGGCATTGGGAGCAAGGACTTGTCAATAAAATGGAATGTAAGAGGTATGTTAAGTTGACCTAAGTGGACTCTATTGCCAAAGTCAGTAAATCACTTCTATCTTTTCTTGTAGCTTGTGTGATCATTGAATATAGCTATAAGTAGTGAATTGTGTTGTTGTTATCTTTGTTTCATTGTTAGTTGTTTGTGAAGTAACCTTGCGTGCCCCAGAGAACTAAGTGTATTAATGTAATGTGTTATATGTTTATGGTTAATGTTTCTTGTATGTTCAATTGTAATGTTTAAAAAAAAAAAAAAAATTGTTTGCTTTGTCTGTGTTCTCTGGGTTGCATGACGGGCATTACATTTTGGATCAAGTTTAGGGTTAGGATTATGGTTAGGTTGGGGTTAAGAGATATAGTTAGGCTTAGGGTTCAGGTTAGGATTAGGGCTAGAGATATAGTTAGGGTTAGAAATACGGTTAACATTATGATGAGGGTCAGGGTTCACATCAAAATTAGGGTTAGGGTTAACATTAGGATTAGGGTTACATTTAGGTTTGCAATCAAGTTTAGGGTTAATAGATATAGTTAGGGTTGGGGTAGTGATTGGGGTTAAGGTTATCAGGATTAGGGTTATATTTATGTTCTCGATCAAGTTTAGGGTTAGGATTATCATTAGGTTGGGGTTAAGAGATATAGTTAGGTTTAGGGTTTAGGTTAGGATTAGGGCTAGAGATATAGTTAAGCTTATGTTTAGGGTTAAGAGATATAGTTAGGGTTAGAAATATGGTTAACATTAGGATGAGGGTTAGGGTTTGCATCAAAATTAGGGTTAGGGTTAGCATGAAGAATAGTTTAGAATTAGGGTTAGGATTAGCATTAGGATTAGGGTTACATTTAGGTTTAGGGTCAAGTTTAAGGTTAAGAGATATAGCTAGGGTTAGGGTAATAGTTGGGGTTAAGGTTATGATTGATATAGTTAGGATTAGGGTTAGGTTAAGATTGATTTGCAAACATTTATTAAATAATTTCTTTAAAATATAAATATAAATCTTAAATTTTAATTTATATAAAGTGCATGGAGATTTATCAAGGCATTCAATTTTTTCAATTATATAGATCTAAATCAAATTTCATGTATATGTATTTAATTAATTGCTATTATCATTTATACAACATCAATTTTTAAATCATTTAAAAATTGAAATTAACATTGGATAAAATGTGTACAAAAAATTAAACATTTGAAATATTTAACTTATATTTGAGGCACATTTAATATTTCATATAGATTTGGTACACATCCACTTAAAAAATATATTTAATACCACACATTTAAAAACACTGCGTACATTACAAATAATGAGTAGCACAAAATATGTTGTCAAAAGAAAAATTATTAGAAATGGAAGTCTTATATGTTGCCACACATCCTCTTCAAATTTTTTTCAAAGTATTATTTTTATATTATAATATAAGTTAAACAAAATTAATAAACCTTTCCTGCAATGTGTACAAAGTTTGTAAATATAAGAAGCATTGAATGTCAAATAAGAAGTGACTATACTAATAACATCTCATTGTAATGGTGTAAATACATTACAAATTCTTCAGTAATGAGAATGGTATTACGACCTTTATTTTCATAGTGATCATGATATACTTCTTTGAGCATATTTGGAAATACAACTACTATACTATATGCCTCATGAAATTTTTTTGCAACATCTTCCATTGTCATTATTTCTAGTTCTTCGACATCATCGATCATTAAGCTTGTATTTTCAATTTCTTTGACAATCTATAACTGCTATTCATTTTTCTCTAGATGTAGAGTCCAATAGTAACCTCAGCACCCGAAACTGAAAGAGAAGTTTCCCTAGTGAGAGAAAGCTCCTACATATCCCATCATAATTAGGTACATAATACAACAAGTCCCATCATAATATGGAATGAAGCAGTAGCAGTGAATGAATCTTGCTTGTGAATGCTTGCTTTTGAACCAATTGTGTTGGGTTAGGACTATGCCCTACTCTAGAATGGGAGGCGGGCGGGGTTAGCTTTGACCGTGTTACACTCAAAACTGTTCTTGCACATTTGTTGATAGAGGTTTTAACAAAATCATTTGACCTTACAAATAACATGACTTACAACTTGAAAACCAAATAAAAAAACTAATATGATAATATAACTTAACAACTTAATAATCAAATATTTGGAACAAGTTTTAAACTATCTTTTATTTCACTCAAAATTCATAAAACCAAATATAAACAAGAGCTGCAAGGCAGCGAAGTTCCTGCCAAAAAGTTATAGAATAGTTATGTTTTAATTAGTTGTGTTTAATAAATTCAAAATTGTTTGGGAAGACTATAATAGGCATGAGAGGGAAATTATAATGGTAAGTGCAAGTTTTACTCCATAGTGTATGAGAAAGCACACAAGAAGCCTATGCCTAGAATGAATCCATTATTAATAAAATAATTTAGAGTGAGAAAGCTAGTAGCATGTTGGATCTATCCTAAAAAACCCTCAACATGGTTGAAATTACTCTCATAAATCCTCACATTTTTTCCAAGCTAGTAGAATGTTGGATCTATCCTAGAAAACCCTCAACATGGTCGAAATTACTCTCATAAATCCTCACATTTTTTCCAATTATGTGCTTCCTAAAATTGTGAAGTATGATTTTTTTTATAATTGGAGACAAAAATGGATTTTTTACATTTGATTGAAATCACCCCATTGGTTTTCATCCAAAGGGTAGAATTAGGCAATTTCTCTTACAAAAAGGTCAACCTCTTGTACAAAATGATAAGAAAACCTTCTAATTATAACCATAATTTATATGGGTTGTGTGATGATAATTTTATGCATAATATCAAGGATAATGGTTTCTTGATTATGGATAATGATTCAAACAACACTAAAGGTTGGCATAACCTTATCAAATATTTACAAAGAAAATTCAAAAATTAAAATTAAAGTAACAAAACACTCACATGATTTATAAATTGAAACAAATTAAAAACTCCTAAAATATTTGCATAGATTCAAGAATAACCTAACTTGAACCATGCTTACCCCACATAGTCTTCAAGGGGCCTATAATCTTATTTAAGATTTACCAAAAAAAAATAGATAGCATGATTTAACAGATTGAAAAGAATTAAAAAAATTCTCATAGAATAACTAAAGATCTCAGCATAACCCAGGTTTACAAGTCATAAGAAAGTGAGTCCAAGATTTACAAATTAAAATAAAAATTAAAACAATTTAGATAGCATGATTAGATATAGAATTAGGGTTAGGGTTATAGTTCAAATTAAGGTTTACTTTATGATTAGAGATGGAATTAGAATTAAGGTTATTATTAGGATTAGGATTAAGGTTAGGGTTATAATTAGATATAGAATTAGTGTTAGGGTTATAGTTCAGATTAAAGTTTACTATGAGGCTTATAATTAGACATAAGCTTTATTATATAACTATAAATACATTAATTTAGAAATTTAGGAAAGTTCTTCCACACTCAATTTTCTAAGTTTTAGAAACTTCTTTTTCGAGGTAATAATTTAACATATTCTTTGTATATCTTATTATTATAAATAATGTTATATAAATTATTTAATTTATATGGTAAATAAGCTAGTTTTAAATATATTAGTTTAAAAACTTATTGCCTCCCACGTTGAAGGGACCATCCATGCCTGAAGGGACCATCCATACCTGAAGGGACCATCCATATTATGTTGCAAAATCAAAATATTATGTTACAAAATAAAATCAAAATTAAATAAGATATAAAATTATAATATTATTATTTAATATATTAAATTATATTTTAGATGGTATAAATGTTACATATATATTGTATATATATTATAATATTATAATGATGTTAAAATTATATATTATATATTATATATGTTACATATGTATTATATAGTGTATATATTATAATATTATAATATGTTGTTAAATTAATAATATAATATATTAAAAATATATTATTTATTTGAATTTGTTGTTAGATTATTTTATATATTTGAATTTAATAGAATGGAAAATATAATAAATAAATATGAGTATAAATAAATATATATTTATATTTAGTATTATTAAAAAGAATGTTGCAAGTAAATATATTGACTTTATGGTTAATCATATAAATTAACTTGTGAATTTTTTTTATAAATATATCTATTTTATCAAACGAGTATATTATATGTAATGTTCAGATGGTAGTTAAAAAGAGAAGATAGAACGCTCGCAGCAGTGAAGATGGTCCTGGGTAAAGGTCACCTTGACAGGAAGGAATTTGCCCGCGACAATACTCAAATTTCATCTCGGTTTCTCGCCGTACTCCTAGATCTAGGTACTCCGAAGCCAGTGGCAAGCGACTTGGTGGTCCGAATGTTTCGGAAGGATTTACTGGGCGGTCTCGAAATTACTCTAAAGGCGGATTTTAGTGGTAAGGGCATCCCGCGCCCTACAGACCTCACTTCCCTTTGGGATTCTGATGAAGCGGTCAAGGTGTATCCATTTCTTCTGGATCTCAAAGGACCTGCTTTATCACATCACCGAAAACTCGCCGATGTGGCCGTGGAGTTTCTGAAAAGAAAATTGAAAATTGTGCCAGTGGAAGGGACGGACTGGGTCAAAGGTTTCATTTGCTTTGCAGAGGTTAACAGATTCTGGTGATTTAGTCCGGTATTGCAGTAGCTGTATGGTTTTGCTAGCTCTTGTTCTAGTATTCTCTGCTTCCTAGCACTTGAGATTCAGTTTTTGGCTGTTGTGGTGGTTAGGCCTATGTTTGTTTCTCCTTCGTATCGCTACCTTTATGTTTTAAACTGTATGAAGCTTATCCTTGTTAGCTCCTTTTTGGTTGTCTGATGGTCTTCATTGAAAATCTCCTGCTTAGCAGACGTTTGTAAAGCTCTTCTACTATCTATGAAAATATCACCTTACGGATCAAAAAAAAAAAGAGAGAAAATAGAATAAAATAAATAGCATGAAGTAAAATGAGATTTGCTTGGTAATCGATTGTTGACTACCAGTTACCTATGTTCTACATAATAAAAAAAATTCCTAAAAATTAGTTGAATTTTTTTTATTACCCACCATTCCATAATAATCGATAATGGAATAATGGACAAAATCGCTTATATCGGTTGAAAATTGTATACCAATTAGATTCAAGAGAATTAATTATTTAACATTTCTAAGTGTAATGTGAAGATCTCTATTGAGTGAAAACTAAACTAGATAGGTAAAATCTCTTTTCATACTAACATGCGCACTATGAAATACATTTATAAAATCATTCTAAACATGTATCAAAAAAACCCTATCCATAGATTAAAAAAACACTATTAGTTTGATTTCTCATTTAACTAACATTTTAGGATGTATATTGTTTTTATTTAAGCACTTAGAAATTTTGTAATCTTAATTTTTTAATAAAATTGTACTTTAAAAAATAACATGTCCACCATTCTTAAAACACAAGCTTTTAAAAGTATATAGGTAGTCTCATGAAAAACATGCCATATGGTTGCACATATTTTATTACCTTCTTTTTTCTATGTCCTAAATTTTTAACTTATTTTTTAAATAGTAAATGAAATTTTAAAATTTAATTTGTTTTATTATAGTGAAGTATTATTTCATGATTAAATTAAAAAATATTATAATTCTATAAAACAATTATTTAAATTGAAAATTTAGATATTTATTTTTAATCTTTATGTTTAAGAATTATTATTTTAAAATTTAATTGAGGTATGTAATTATTTTAAGAATTATTATTTTAATTAGTGTTTGTTTTGAATTATTTTTTATAATCAATAATTATTATGGGGTTAAATTGTAAAACAAATAGAATTTTAGAAGGGAGAATTAATTTTAATTGGTAGTAGTCTTAATTGCTACATGTCATTATTTTAAAGAAATGAGGGGTAATTATAAACAATTAATCATTTATTTATTTATTAACAATCAAATTAGTTTTGATTTAAATATTTTTCTTTAAAATATATTAAATTATTTAAAAATAATATATTACATAATTTAAAATTAAAATATAAAATTTTAATATTATTATTTAATATATTAGATGTTACATATGTTATATATTATATTTTATATATAGTATAATACAATGTTAAAGTTATATATTATACATATAATATTTTGTTAAATTATATATATATATATATTCCTAATTTATTTTAAAATTATAATTAATAATTGTTGAATTATTTTAAAATAAAATTTAGTTTTAATTTAATTTATTTGTAGTATGCAATTAATATAATTTAAATGATTATTTTCAAAACTAGAAAATAAATACTTTATAAATTTTAGAAATTAAAATTTAGTTTAATTTTATAATTATTTCTAAGCTTTACAAATAATATTGTTGTGATTTGATTAATTATTTTTTATGATTAATAATTCTAACCAATTCCCTTTTGAAATGGAAAAATGGAGGTAATGGAAGAAATGGAAGTGGAAAAATCGCTTATATAGGGTGAAAATTGTGTACCAATGAAATTGAAGAGAAATGATTTTTGAATATATATTTTGTTAAATAATTCGCATGTATACATTGATATAGATTAAAAAATTTCAAATAAAAAAATTTCTCAAGTTCTTATTGGTTAAAATGAGAGTTATTAATAACAAGTTAAATTTTGGTGGTGCCTATAGTTCCCTGGTAGGAACTAAAAACAATATGTCCAAATATTAAATATAATAGTACAACCAATTTCTTACTATAAACGATAAATGTAACTAAATAATTTATTGTACTAAATTATAAATCTAAATCATAGAATTAAAAGTAAGAATTACTCTGGGATGAAAGAGTTGCCAATTATTTTCTATCCTTTGAAAGAAGTGTAAAGATTACTCTGCTAGACAATCCAGTAGGCCACCCATAATCTTCCCATCAATTCTCACCAATTCTCAAGTTGAGGTTATGATCCCAACATATTGTTTACCACCTACAGTAAAGAAACTATTGCAAACATGGCATTTGTACCTTGTATGTACAACGTGTGAAGAGTAGTTGTCGAAGTATCTAAATCTTGTATTGGATTGACGTCATGTAGGACACACTGGTTTAGCCCTTGAGTCTTTTAAAGCTTTCTGCAACTCTTCATATATGGGCATCTTATTCACGGGTTGTGGAACACAAATCTTGTAACTCCCAGGAATGTGTAATGATTGTTCAATTACTGTTTCTGGAAAGTAATCTCTTATGATGTCTAACACATTTTCACCTGACATATTGTGTGGTAACTGGTTATATTTTTCCCCTAAACTCCAAAATAATAGAATAGTTGTGGTTTTATTGCTTTATGATTTATAATAGACTATGTTGTTTTTAAATGAATGAAAATTCAATAGTTATAAAGTAATTAAAAAGCAGAAAAGAAAGCAAACAAGATTTCCTTGACAGCTAATCAGTTGTTTCCGTATCAAGAAAAATCAAAAATGATTTATCCATATGGTTAAGTTGTCTCTTCAACTTTTGGATCACTTAGATTATGGTTTTCATTTTTACTACCATTCTACACATTCTTATTTCACCTTAAGTTTTTTTAATTTTTGTTGTGTCTTTGATTTTTTCTTTGTTGTTTGTGCAAATTTTACATGTTGTGAGCGGAGTGATTGTTATTACAATTTTGACATGAGTCCTGAAAATTTTTATCTCATAGAAGTGAATTTAGAAGAGATATTCATCGACCTTCTTGAATACTATGATGGTGGTTTAAATGTCCTTGGCTCTGGCCTAATCTTGAATGACAGAAATAGCAGGGAATGAAAATCACTAGGACACCAACGATATTATTTTTTACTGTCAATCAATAATAGAGATATACAAAAAGAAAAAAAGAAGCTAGGAAATCTTTAATGTTTCAATGAAGAAATTGTTGCTTATGATACCCTCAGATCAACTTTGCTAGGGTTGTTCTTCTGTGAATATTACGTGGAGGTGTTTTAAATTTAAGCCATTAAAATTTGAATTCAAACAAAGAGTTGAGGACATGATATCATAGTTGGAAATCTTTAATGTTTCAATGAAGAAATCATTGCTTATGATACCCTCAAATCAATTCTTCTAGGGTTGTTCTTCTATGAATATCTCTTCTAAAATCAAATCATTGTTCTAGGGTTATATTTTTCCCCTGAACTCCAAAATGATAGAATAGTTGTGGTTTTATTGCTTTATGATTTATAATAGACTATGTTGTTTTTAAATGAATGAAAATTCAATAGTTATAAAGTAATTAAAAAGTAGAAAAGAAAGCAAACAAGATTTCCTTGACAGTTAATCAGTTGTTTCTGTATCAAGAAAAATTAGAAATGATTTATCCATATGGTTAAGTTGTCTCTTCAACTTTTGGATCACATAGATTATGGTTTTCATTTTTACTACCATTCTACACATTCTTATTTCACCTTAAGTTTTTTTAATTTTTGTTGTGTCTTTGATTATTTCTTTGTTGTTTGTGCAAATTTTACTTGTTGTGAGTGGAGTGATTGTTATTACAATTTTGACATGAGTCCTGATAATTTTTATCTCATAGAAGTGAATTTAGAAGAGATATTCATCGACCTTCTTGAATACTATGATGGTGGTTTAAATGTCCTTGGCTCTGGTCTAATCTTGAATGACAGAAATAGCAAGGAATGAAAATCACTAAGACACCAACGATATTATTTTTTACTGTCAATCAATAATAGAGATATACAGAAAGAAAAAAAGAAGCTAGGAAATCTTTAATGTTTCAAAGAAGAAATTGTTACTTATGATACCCTCAGATCAACTCTGCTAGGGTTGTTCTTCCTATGAATATTACGTGGAGGTGTTTTAAATTTAAGCCATTAAAATTTGAATTCAAACAAAGAGTTGAGGACATGATATCATAGCTGGGAAATCTTTAATGTTTCAATGAAGAAATCATTGCTTATGATACCCTCAAATCAATTCTTCTAGGGTTGTTCTTATGTGAATATTACATGGAGGTGTTTTAAATTTAAGCCATTAAAATTTGAATTCAAATAGAGAGCCGAGGACATGATATCATTTTTCCTTTTTAATTTTGCTTCAAATGAGTGGACAAAAAATTTCAGATAATTGGGATTTGTTGCCAGTCAATGGTGATAAAAACATCAAGGAAAATAATGCTAAAGCATAAAATTCAAAAGAACTCCTATTGTTTCGAATAAATTATATTTGTGGTTAGATATTTGGCAAGATGCGATTTGTTAGATATTTGTAAAAAGGCCTTTTTAGAAAAATATACATATAAAAAATAGAGAAAGCTTTATTAATAATAAGAAAAATGATGAGTTAGGAGGATCAGAACTGGTGATCCAATCCGATGGTCATAACTCACATAAATATTTTTAAGACAAAAATAGAGAAAGTTCTATTGATAATAAAGAAAAATAATGAGTCAGAAGGATCAGAAATGGTGATCCCATCCAATCAGTCCTAACTTGAAGAAAGACTCTTAATATAAGGAGTTTGAATTATTAGAAACTTTCTTGTAATAGTAAGTAGTGCATGTCTCATCGGCTCCATTTACATAAAGAAGGTTGCATACACATCTTTAGGGATTTACATATAAACTTAATAAACAAAAAATAACAATATTTGTAATATTTAAGACTACATATTTTGCACTTTCCCCTTCCTTTGGATTTGCATTGATTTCTTTATTTGATACATTTCACATGGAATCGATAAATATTTTAATTCTCCTTCAATTTTATTTACATTCACTTTTTAGGGTTGGGATATGATATTTAGTTTTACTCCATTTCCCATGTAGACTCATATTTGTAGTTGTACTAATGGTTTAGGTTGGGTGCATGATTGCAAAAGTGATCTTGATATTTTCAAAGTCAAATTTAATCTTGGCATTAAATTTTTCCCCTGGCTTAACCATTATAAGCTAACTTAAACATTAAAGGTATAGAAAATATGTTCTAAGATGTGAGTTACTCGGGGTTCAACTATCAACTCAATCATAAAATCAATATGCAAATAATAGGGAATTTGATCTTTTTACATTGTAACCCTAAACCTACAATATAGAATCTCATTAAAATATTCTAGTTACATGTGTTGTTTGTCAAAATTCCCCTTCCATTGCGAAATGATTTTTTTAAGGATCATAAACAACATGATAGATATTTAAGGAGAAAAATAGTGAATATATATTTAAGTAATAGTAACTCACCAAATCCAAAGTCAAGACACTATACATGCTAGCAAGTAGATGAATTACTATAGTATGTAAGAAAATGCATGTGATAAGTTGTAATTATTGGTGTTGCTTGAGCACCTTGTTTGACACACAAGCATTTATATTTTTCTCCTTAATTCCAAAATGATAGAATACTTGTGGTTTTATTGCTTTTTTATTTATAATAGACTGTGTTTTTTTAAAATGAATGAAAATTCAATAGTTTTAAAGCAATTAAAAAGTAGAGAAGAAAGCAAACAAGATTTTCTTGGCAACTAAGGAGTTGTTTCCCTATCAAGAAAAATCAGAAATGACTTATCCATATGGTTGAGTTAAGTTGCCCTCCATTCAACATTTGGATCACTTAGATCATGGTTGTTTTTTTTACTATCTTTCTACACATTCTTATTTCACCTTGAGTTTTTTTAAATTTTGTTTTATCTTTGATTTTTGCTATGGTTGTCTTTTTACTACCTTTATACACATTCTTATTTCACCTTAATTTTTTTATAATAATAAAAAAATTAATAACTTGATAATCAAATAAAAATAATAATATAATAATATAACTTAACAACTTAATAATCAAATAATTTGAAAGAAGTTTTAAACTATTTTTTATTTTGCTCAAAATTCACAAAACCAAATATAAAAAACAATTTTATGTTCAAATATTAAATACAATAGTACAACCACTTTCGTATTGTAAAGATAAATCTAACTAAATATAACACGAATCTTGTAACTCCTAGGAATGTGGAATGATTGTTCAACTGGAAAGTAATCCCTTGTGATGTCTAACACATTTGCATCCTACATTTTGTGTGGTAAAGCAACATATTTCCATATTTTTTTAAATGAATGAAAATTCAATAGTTTTAAAGCAATTAAAAAGTAGAGTAGAATAGTTGTGGTTTTATTGCTTTATGATTTATAATAGATTGTGTTTTTTTTAAATGAATGAAAATCCAATAGTTTTAAAGCAATTAAAAAGTAGAGTAGAATAATTGTGGCTTTATTGCTTTATGATTTATAATATACTGTGTTTTTTTTAACTGAATGAAAATTCACTAGTTTTAAAGTAATTAAAAAGTAAATTAGAATAGTTGTGGTTTTATTGTTTTATGATTTATAATAGACTATTTTTTTTAAATGAATGAAGATCTAATAATTTTAAAGCAATTAAAAAGTAGAGAAGTGTTGCAAGAGCATCCCGATAAATAAGTGATTGGCATCACCCAAAAAAAAAAAGAGATGATAATAATTCTTGTTTATTTCTTTCAAATTTGGTCTGAGTTTTGTTGTTTGCATATTTTCGCATTATTGGTTGGTTTCCCGAAATGAAGGATTTGAAAATAAAATCAAATTAATAAATTGCAAGCGGCAATTCAAAGAGGGGAATATGAAAATGAAGACTCCTTTAGGAAAGCCGTGCCATTTTTCGATGGCAGTAATAGTATAGAAAATTGTTTGAGAGGGGTAAACATAGATTGTAAATGTTTGATTTGAATAAATAAAGTCGGATTATGCCAAAATTTCATTGTACCATGAATGCAGCCAGGGTTTAAATTTGATGTCCGTACAGCCGTATTTAGACATTTTAGCTGTACAATACAATTAAAATTTTAGGAAGACAGTAGAAGGCAAAATTTTAGTTAAACTTTCAAAATTTCTATGTAATTATTCATATATATGTTTTTTCAATCTACATAGATTTTTCTTAAAATAGATAACCTTGAATATTTGAAAGGTAACTTCAAATAAATGACCGTCACAAAAAAATTGCTTGAAGGCAAGGTCAACAGTCAAATTTAAGCCCTGAATGCAGTTATTAGTACTTCAGTTATTAGTACTTGTCTGAGGCAATATTATTGAGTTTTGTTTTTACTAATTAACTAGTTATTAATAAGTTAACTTTCAACCAATCAAAAAACAATATATAAAAATAAAACTCAAACTACAATCTAATAAAAATAGTATTACTTTTTACTTGGTTTTTCTTATAGAAAAGTATTTATTTCGAATAAAAATATCTTGATTTTTATATAATTATATTAGTTAGGCCCCAAGGTAATTTCATTTCATTATAGTCATTTCTCATTTAAACCTAAGAAAAACTAGGCCAATGTGTAGTGCCATTTACAATCAATATCATTTTTAGCATTGAGTTAATAGTTAATATATTAATAAATTAATAATAATATAAAAATAAATTCTGCAAATTAATAATAATATTAAAATCAATAAATTAATAATATAAATTAAAAATTATAAAATATAAAATATAAATATAAATTAATAATAATATTTATAATATCTTTTTAATTTTTAAAATTTTAATATATAATTATTTTTATATAATACAATTGATTATTATATAATTATTTTTATATAATATAATTGATTATTATATAATATAATTCTTTTTATTAATATTATATTTTTATTATGAAATTTAAATTATATAAATATTGGGCGAGGGCCCTAGCTCGGTTGGCTAAGTAATTCCGTTGCGGCTCTGCTGGTCACGAGTTCTAGTCTCCCCCGTCCCGTGGTACCGGAGGGCGTGTCGCGCCAGCGCCGCCCCAGTTTATAGGGGGTCGTGCTACCCGATTCCTGCAATATTATATTATATTTAAATTATTTTATATTTGTATTTAGATTACTTTACAATAAAATTATATTTATAGTATAGATATTATTATTTAACAAAACTATTATATAAATTTTATGTTGAAACAATTATTGTTTTATTCTTTCTTATAATTATATCATTTAATTATTTCATTTTATTTATATTTTATTTAATATAAAATAATTTTAAAAATTATTCTTTAGATTTATATTATATTATACATATTAATATAATTATTACATAAATTTTATATTTATAAAATCATTTTTTACTATCATTTATTTATTTTATTTTGTTTGATATTTATAATATCTTTATAATATTTAAAATTTTAATATATAATTATTTTAATATAATATAATTGATTTTTAGTAATGTTTTGTATTAAGGAACAAGCAGGTTTTGAAGGGACCTCGAAATCCTTAACAGTAAACAATAGAAAGAAACAACATCAAAAGGATCATGACAAAAAATAGACAGTTGTCATCAAAGAAGAAAACAAGGAACCATCCCAAGGCAGCACAACAAAAAGCCAACAAAAGTCTAGCCACTAGGCCAGATTCCTGAGGATATCTGCCACCTCCTACTCGAGTTTGTTCATATTTAAAGCAGCTTTCTTAATCTCCTAAATGTTAACAAGAGTCTGGTCAGCCTTCCTCTTCAAGTTCACTCTGGTTCTTTTACTCAACCCCACGCCTTCCACCTAGCTTTCCTCTTTCTCAGCATCCACATACATAGCAATCCTAACCTGATAGGCATTTTCCAGATTATCAACCATCGTATTCATGGTCTTCGCCATAGATTTTTAGTAATGTTATATCATATTATAACAACATTTATAATGATAATCAATTAGTTTGTGCATGCCTAATGCCCAATAAACAACCATCACTACTAAACAACCAAAACAAATAAAAACAACTCACTACTAAACTAAAAAAAACTAAAATCAAAACTAAAATATAATAATTAACAAAAATTACATTTAATTTTATTCACCTTATTTAAACTTACATATATTTTATTTCAACTCTACGAAATTGTAATTACATTACTACAAAGGAAAGTACTCGCCACTATGTGGCACTCTTATGTGGAGGTTGAATTATTGAATGGTCTTTGTTTTCAATATATGGTGATTTGTAATTTGTATTTGAATTAATGAAGTTGGAGTTTTCTTACAATGGTTGTTTGTTGAATGATGAATTGAATCAACGCTTTGTTTTTGGGTTTATTTTGTGTTGATGAGTGGGTGATTGGCAAGGGGTGTAATATTTTTCTACATTAAGAAGAAAGAAAACAAGATTTCCTTGACAACGAAGGAGTTGTTTCTGTATCATGAATAATTAGAAATAATTTATCCATATGGTTGAGTTAAGTTGTCCTCCATTCAACATTTGGATCGCTTAGATCATGGTTGTCTTTTTTAACTACCTTTCTACATATTCTTATTTCACCTTAAGTTTTTTTATTTTTATTTATGTTGTGTCTTTGATTTTTGCTTTGTTGCATGCAAATTTTTGTGCAAAATTTGGTTGTTGTGAGTGGTGTGATTGTTATTACAATTTTGACATAAGTCCTGATAGTTTAGCCTTGTTCTTGTGAAGTTTGCATAAATGTGATAAATGAATGTGTATAGGTCATTTTTTTGTTCTTAGTTGATGACAATGATAAGGTACAAATAGATAAAGTCATCAAATAATTCAAAATTATAATTTTTGATCATCTATATATACCTACTCTTCAATGTTTTAGTCCCCAACTTGCATATTTTATTACTTTAAACAATAAAAAAGGATTTAATCTAGTCTACTTTTTTACTATATTACAATGTGTACATTAATAATAGGTCCAATGAGGGCTATTCCCATGATTCCCTCCCAAACAAGAGAAAGCATCAAAATTGATGCTCTTTATTTTAGTTTTTTGTAGTTATAATTTCTTTGTTGACTTATGCTCAATGGACAAGGTTGTAGTTAATTCTAACTCAATTCCCTTGCAAGTCACCTTCTCTCATGCACACACTTATAATAAGCCTTGAAGATAAATTGATTTAATCTTTCATTAAAAAGTACCTTGTCTTATAGCTAAAATATGAAATTGTAATATAAATAAATCTTAGACTTTCTAAAGATTCAAAATAAAGCATTTAATTAAAATTTTCTCAATGAATTGCATGGAACAAGGTAATTTTCAAAGGTAGATGTGACTCATGTTTGTACTTAGATATGATATCATTTTTTCTCTTTTTTTATTTTGGTTCTCAAATGAGTGGACAAAGTAGTTTAAATCAACAAAGAAATTTTGTTAGGTCTAGATAGATGTTGTCACAACAAATATTTCCTAAGCTTTGAGTTACTTGAAGGTTCACTTACCAAGCAATATAAAATTAATTTTCACTCACAAAATCAATGTTCACACAATAGTGAATATTATCCTTTTCTAGTGTACCCTTAAATCTAAGATATAGAATCCCATTAAACTATTCTAGTTATGTCTATTATTTTACATAATTCCTTCCAATATTTGTAAAGTGTTTGTATAGCACACAAATTTTCATTCTCTATGAATGTAAATGATTAATAATACCAAATGTTGTTGATAAAATCTAAGATATCACATGTTAAAAAAATTGTATTGATCTTCACACCAAATTACATCAAATCTATTACTACCTATAGTGAGCATAAATGTTATGATACTTTAACAAGACTAAACAACTTATACACAAATGCAATAGATAAAAATAGATTATATTTTCTTTTATAGAAAGAAAAAATGATTTACATGCAATATTTAACTTATTTGAACATTATAATTTTATTTTATTGTAGATTACACAAAATATGACCTCTTTTGTTCAAGAGAGTTCTAAAATAGTACTAAGGTTGGGGAATTATCGCATGTATTTACTTTCTTATTGGAGTATTTTATCTTCTTCACATAATCCTTAGTCTTACACCTATAATTTTTTTTGCAATAAACACAAATACTATGAATAGTGTTGTGCCTTGCACACACACCTTGTTGAAAATGAGGACCCCCTCTTCTTTCTAGGTTTGGTCATGTTAAGTTAGTTTCCTTAGGTTGCTTGCTCTTTTTTGGCTTGGGATTTTAAGTTGCATTTTGAGAGTCAAGAGAAAGTTCTGAGAGTCAATAGAAAGCTTTGTGGAAAGTACATTTGTAAAGATTTATTCAAGGTTGCTTTGTTTTCAAAAACTCGCAGTGGAGGGTGTATGTTAAAGTCTCAAAAACTCCAAAAACATGCAATGAGAAGGGCATCTAAAAATCTCGCATACCTTGAATTCTAGCAAAGTTGAGTAGCCTTCATTTCCCAACAGAAGATTGTATGTCCAACTTTTCGCAAAAGTTTAGAGATTCTAAATCCATGTTGTTGAGGTTTTTTTTAACACATCCAACTTTCTAAGCAATAATGGGTTATTGCTCCTCTTAAAAAGTAGAATGATCTACTCCAATGTTCCTTTTGAGTTAGGTCTTGACCATGATAGAAATGTAAGTGGTTGACAGTGTTTCAACAAGGGGCCTAGATTGTTAGTTTTTCTAGAAAATATATTCAATAGATACAATAAAAAATAATATATTTCACTTTATAATAAAAAAATTCTTAGCCAGCTGCCCTAATATTGATCAGGTACGAAGTTGGGCTTTTGAGACTTGGAATCTTAAAGGCAGCATATATGTTAGTGTTATGGCTAAAGGTTTATTCCTGTTTAGCTTTGGTATCTATGAAGATATGATTAAGGTCTTCATGGGTGGCCCTTGGGCTTTTGATAAAGGTTTTAAAAATATTCCATCCCTTAGTAAGTGGAAACTAGGTTTTGATGCCTCTACTAATCTTAGGTTGGTAGCCCTAACCTAGGTCTAGCTTCCTAGTCTACCCTTAGAATTCTAGAACGAAAATGTTTTTAAAGGAATTGTTGAGTCCTTTGGTTCCCTAGTGACTATTGAAAAAGTTGCTCAACTTAAATCTTAGCTAGTCTTTGCCATAATTTGTGTGAATGTTGTTGTTAACACAGTTCTTCCTATTACTGTGACCCTAAAGTCAAAATTTGGAAAATGGGTCCAACCTTGGAATATGAAAATGCTAGGGTCTATTCCCAATTCTGCAATAAGTTTGGTCACCTACAAGATGTGTGTAACAAGACGTTGATTGACCCAAAGAGTAAACAACCTCTTGGGCTATCCAACCCCCCTCAACAAATGGTTGAACCAAAAGCTTTGGGGAAGGAAATTTCTTCTTATCCTCCTTCCTCAGATTCACCCCTTCCTAGTAAGGACTCAAAGCCTTCTCTTGACTCCTTGGTTGAGAACATAATGGAAAATAAGCTGAAACTTGAGGAGATTAATGCTCCCTCTTTAGAGTTGCTAACTGATTCTGGTAGGAGCCCTCTATCCTACCCTAAAGATAGTGTTGGAGGTTGAAGGTTGCATCAAATGGTTGTCATTGATGTCAACACAGTACTGCATATATGACTAATTTACCAAAATTTATTTCACATTAAATATGTATGTTATGTGTGGTCCGATATGTTGGTTTTAGGTTTGTTTCCTCCCATGTGACAAACTATGAGTCGGATATTTGAAGATCTTGGCTGACTTAGTGTGTGCAATACTTTATGGATGTTTTGGTTGACCTAAATGAAGTGTAAGATACATACATACATATATATACATATGTGTCTCCCTAGAAAAAAGAGGAGATGCAAGGATATGCAAGAAGGACATAGAGATAGAAAAGTGTGTGAATACAGTAGATCAGAATAAGTGAATCAGGAGAAGACAAAAAATTTGTGATCAAATCAGAAGTATTGAGTGACTTCTGATATGCAGTACTATCTTTACAGAACTTCATCTAGAACTGAATTCAACACAAGAAAAGGTGTAATTCATAAGTTCACTTTTGGTGGTAAGCCATAACTTTTGTATTCTGGCAGTGAGCCCTTTGGGTTGTAGCCCTATGGACATTGAGTCTTTATTTCAGGCATTGAGCCTTATCTCAAATAGTGATCCTTTTTGTAATTGATTTTGCTATTCTCTATAGTGTGAGTTAATCCTCATTGTTGTTTTTCCCTCATTGGGTTTTCCACATAAATCTAGTGTTATTGTGTTTGTGCATTTGTATTTGATGGTTAATCACTTAATCAGTTTATGTGTTAGTTTCGGTAATTGAATTTAAGGTTATAATCTATGACAATTGATTCACCCCCCTCTTAGTTGTCCTATTCAAAAATTGGTATCAGAGTGTTGTCATTTGGAATAAGTTTAACAACTTGAAGGAGATCTTGGTAGGAATAACTCAATGATGAAGGGATCTGACTTCGATGAAGAATTGAGAGTAGAGACCTCAGAGTCTGAGAATGAAGACCTGAAAGAAAATGTCAAGCAGGCAAGTGAATGTATTTAGAAATTAAGAAATTGGATCCGAAAGTTTAAATTGAAGCATAAAGAATTTTACCAGGAAGTAAAAGAAGCAAAGGAGACTGCTGAAAATCTAAGGATGAAACTTGAAGAAAGAAAAAGAATGTAAGAGAATCTAAAATTGGAAATTGGATAGAGCAAATAAATTATCAATCAAAAGACAGAAAAATGTAACAAGCTTGAACAAGAAGTAGTAATTCTTAAATCTGATATGGAAAAGGAAAAAAGTTTTGAAGAAAAATTTAAGACAAGTTTAGGAATGCTTGATGAATTGATTTCATCTTAGAAGCCTACTAAGGATAAATGTGGTCTAGGACTTGAAGAAGGACAAAGTTCAAAGACTAATCCTAGTTTCAACAAAATGAATAGTTAAAGGGAATTTCAAGGTAGTTCTTATCAAGACAAGAGTAGAATGATCAATACCAAAAGGATACCCAGTCGACAGCCTAATAATCAAAGGTACACATCTTTTAATGGCTTTTGTTACTCATGTACAATAAATTTAGACATAGAGCAACAGAATTTAGAAGAATGATGAACCCAAATAGATTAAGACAGAATGTTGGATTCTTTGGTGGGAAATTATATGTTTGCGACAAGTTTGTACATAGATCTATAGAATACAAAAGTTGGATAATGGTGAACGGATTTAATCTCGATAGAATATTTCATTCTTTTCAAGGCTACTATTATGCATGCAATATTTTTGGTCAGAAGGCTAATCAGTGCAAGACAAAGATGAATACAAACTCTCTTGATCAAAGATTTGTTGTATGTCACTCTTGCAAAAAACTAGGACATATCTCAAAATTTTGTAAGAGAAAAGTTGGGAAGAAACTGAATCTGAAACAAAAGAACAAGCTTATAAACAAGGTAAATCTAGAAGTGAGGAGAGAAATGGCAAAGATCTAGAGAAAGAAAGAAGAATCAGAGAACAAGGAAAAATCAAATAATCCTATACTACATCTAGTGCAGATACCTCTTCCATGAAATGAATCTAGTAATGGCTTTACGGGGAGTAGTCATAAAAAATCTATCAAACCCCCAGTATAAGAGGTGTCATGCAATGACACAAGGATATACAATGTGAATTTTCATCCTGAAGGCAATGAAGAAAATTTTGGTAGAAAACAAGCATTATAGAAGATTTGCAGAACCTTTTTACTTAAAGTGCATTTCACAAAATGGTTGATAACTTTGGTGGAAGGAGAAACTGGCAGACTGAAGTATAAATGATGATGTCACAAGCAATAAATTATCCTTTATTATGAAACCCTAAAAGTGATAAGTTAATAAAGAGGATTGAGTGGTCATTTTCATTTTGAAGTGAACGAGTTGAGAAATAAAGAGCTAGGGTTAATAGCAAGAAAAAGTTACAAAGAACAAGGTTGAAGCAATGGATTCAAAGGCAATGGTGGTATTTATCCCATGTAGCAATGAAGTGAAAAAATTGAGTAAGTTACAAATTGATGAATTTAATCATGAAAAGATTTGAAATCTTGAGACTTCTCTTTCAGTTGAGCAAATGCAAAAGGTCGATAATTTAGGGAACAAGGGTTTAGACATTTGGAGTGAATTTCCATACTTTTCAAATGTGGACATTATTCAGGTTATTTTAAATAGAATTCAAGGTGATCAGATGATCTTTGACAAACCCTATGATATCATGAAAGAGGCAATTGCAGCAATAAAAATATTATGTAGTAACAAACTTGTTCTAGTCAAGAAATTCATAAAGAACAAAGAGGTCTTGAAGCCCTAATTGGGGTAATAGGAGATCAAAGGGCACTTATAATTCACACCATGATCGACCGAGTGATAAGTTATGTGGTATATGTCATCTCATATAAGATTTATTTCAGGAATAGGGAAGGTTTTACCTCAACAATTATTGTTTATGTTGCACATCAAATGGTTGAGAAAAAGGAGGATTTTGACTTGTGTGAGTTGCTGAGAAATTAGTTAATGGAAAATATAACTATGATAAAGAATGACAATTATCCTTTTCACTTTGGAACCTTGGTTATATTCTTGATGATGTATTTTCTAAATTCATTACCATTAAAAGAAAATGTTGTGTGGAAGTCTGCTATACCAGTTGGGAAGCAAGTTTACTAATATTTGAATTGTCTAGTAGAAAAGGAAAAGGAAGAATTAGTTCATGTCTCCCTCTAGAAATGAAGAAGATGAAGACATAGGAGAAGGAAGAAGAAAAGGAAGAAAAAATTGCAAAAGCACTTGATCTGGTATCGACAAATTATGAAGAAGATGTGACTAAAGAAAAGATGTTAAAGTTTCTTGAGCAACCTGATGGAATGAAGAAGATTGGAGATATATGGCTATATCGACCATCATATGAACAGGATGAGATTACAGATGCTCTGGCTACTTACACAATTCATAATGATATTGATCCAAGCAAATTGACAAGTATTTTACCAGAAGTATTGATTGAACAAATTGAAGATAGATTAAGGGAACAGTCACCTGGTGAAATAGCAGAAAAAGACAAAATTCAATTGGCTCTAGAAGAAAGGTTTTGAAATGCACAAAAGAGGTTGACTGAGAGTATAAATGAATTAAATACCTACATCAAGAGTATAAACAATGTATACAGGTATGGTCTCCAGTGGCCTACTACTATTGGGAACTACAAAACAAAAATTGATACTATTGAGCATGAATTGAACTATATTGGGAAAACATGTGATGTTTTTAATGATAAGGATGGAATGCAAAAGAAAAGGATCAATTCCTTACAATCTGATCTTGTAGTCATCATGGTACAGAGGGATGGTATTGTGAAGACCTTTTGGAAATTCAAAGAGATAATTGAGTTAATATTGGAACAACTTTCTGGTCTCTTGGTGGATGCTAAGAAAAATGCACAAAATATTGATATTCCAGATACTCTTCTAGAAACAATTGATTCAATAGTGAAGAACAACAGTATTTGTCTATACATTAGGATGGAAATGGATTCCTAGAAGAAATTTCTTCCAAAATTGAAAGAAAAATACAAGGAAATATTTTAAGGAAAGAAGGATTGAGGTACAAAATCATTTTTGATAACCTTTTTGTAAAATTTTGAAGGAGAGATAAAACTTTTTTTTTTCATTGATGTCAAAGGGGGAGAGAGAGAGCATGTGAAAAAGGGAGAAAGGAAGCATGTGAAAAATGAAAATCATTTCATCTCATTAAAATATTTACAAAGGTTGTTGTTGTTGGCTTTTCACATCTTGTGTTACCATCAATGACAAAGGGGGAGATTGTTGGAGGTTGAAGGTTGCATCAAATGGTTATCATAGATGTCAACATAGTACTACATATATGACTAGTTTACTGAAAGTTATTTCACATGAAAGATGATCGTTGTGTGTGGTCTGATATGTTGGTTTTATGTCTGGTTATTAACGTGTGACAAAATATGAGTCGAATATTTGAAGATCTTGGCCAACTTGGCATGTGCAATACTTTATGGATGTTTTGGCTGACTTAATTGAAGTGTAAGATACATATATATACATATTCATCTCTCCGAAAAAAAGAGGAGATGCAAGGAT
The DNA here is from genome assembly GCA_007258455.2 of Sequoia sempervirens. Lineage (NCBI taxonomy): Eukaryota > Viridiplantae > Streptophyta > Pinopsida > Cupressales > Cupressaceae > Sequoia > Sequoia sempervirens. The sequence continues at coordinate 140,708,094 of VDFB02000008.1, forward strand.
ATGCAAGGACATAGAGACAAAAAAGTGTGTGAATACAGTAGATCAGAATAAGCGAATCAGGAGAAGACAAAAAGTGTGTGATCAGATCAAAAGTATTGAGTGACTTTTAGATCAAAAGTATTGAGTGACTTTTGATATGTAGTACTATCTTTACAGAACTTCATCTAGAACTGAATTTAGCACAAGAAAGGTGTAATTCATTAGTTCAATTTTAACGGTAAGCCATAACTTTTTTATTTTGGCAGTGAGCCATTTTCTTTGTATCTTTATGGCAGTGAGCCCTCTAGGTTGTAGCCCTATGGACAATGAGTCTAGATAGTGAGTCCTTATTTCAAGCAGTGAGCCTTTTTGTAATCGGTTTTGATATTCTCTATAGTGTGAGTTAATCCTCACCGTGGTTTTTCCCTCATTGGGTTTTCCATGTAAATCTAGTGTTATTGTGTTTGTGCATTTGAATTTGATGGTTAATCACTTAATCAGTTTATGTGTTAGTTTTGGTAATTGATTTTAAGGTTATAATCTATGACAACTGATTCACCCCCCCTCTCAGTTTTCCTATTCAACAGATAGCTTTGACTCCTTACCTGTTATTGAAATGTTTTAAAATAACTAAATACTGCCACATGAGGGGAATGATGAAGAGCTTATAGCTTAGAAAGTAAGTAATGTTATTCCTCTACGACAATAAACTTACCTCTGGTATAGTTGTGTGTTAATGAATAAACATTTGAGATTATGAGTTGTTGGCTTAGCCTCAACAGGAATCCTTGTTACCAAATTACTGAATTTGGCCATGAATTCACTCATGGGTTCATGTGCTTCTTTTCTCAACGTAGTAAGTTGTGCCAACAAGGCATGTGCATCCTCAACAAGCTTAAAGATTTCTTCAAATTTGGTTTGAAGAGTAACCCAATTAGTAACAAAACCAAGAGCAAGAGTGTGAAACCATTCCATTGCTACTCCTTGTAAGGTCTCAATGAATAATCTTACAAAAACATCCTTGTGTTCAATGCCAAGAACACCACATACAATATAAAAAGTTGCAATATGTTCTTCAGGATGTTGTTTACCATCACCATGTAGAATTTTGGGGATGTTCTTATGTGAAATGTGAGGAAGTTCATGAAAAGGAGCTACCAAATTTAAAGGGCTAAAACCATTACCCCAAGGACCAACAAGTGGTCAAGCTGCCATAGCACCCTAAACAATAGTTGCTTGAATTGGTGTGATAGATAAAGCCCTTAGAAAATTAGAAGATTCACTTGGAAGCGGTGATCTAATTCTTTGAGGTGGATAACTTCCTGTACACTTTAATGGTGACCTTACTCACAAAGGAGAATGAATATTATTATGGAATTGCAACAACTCAAAAAATGTATCAACTTGACCTTGCATCCTTTGACTATGAGTGTATCTTTTGTATGCCAGAATGTAGTCCTTGAAACAAAATTAAAATTAGCAATAAAATATATTCAAAAACTTTCAATAAGACACTAGAATATGTGTCTACTTCAACCAAAATCGTGAGGCTTTGGTTGCATGCTCGTATCCCTCAGAGTCAACAAAAAGATGTTGGGTAAATATTCTATAATCCCTTTACATATTACAAAATAGTGATTTCAGCCACAATTATGATGAGATTGATCTCTCATCTCAAAAATGGGAGGCTCCCTTCTTACTATTTATTGAAACAATGTAAACTATACTAAGCTAAAGGTATTTACACTAACTTTAATCATGTGGGGGTGTGTTACATTCATCATTTTCTCTTCTTTTGGAAAAAATGTTTACAATGCTTCATAGTAATATTCAATAATGCTTCTACACTTCTAATATTAACCTAAATAGTAATCACCAATATTTTGATTAAATGTGTGAATATCAAACAATACAAGTATAAAATATGTGATATGTGACTGGAAGACATGCAAAAAAATAAAGTTTTTTCACTACCTTCAATGAGAGTTCCTTAGTAACCAATGACGTAAGTTGAAGCACAAAGTCTTCTAACTCTCTTCACAAATAGATTCACATACCAAGTGAATAATCTCAAGTACAAAGTCTTCTAACTCTCTTCACAAAGAGATTCATGTACCAAGTGAATAATCTCAAACACAGTCTTCAAATTATCCTCTAGAAATATATTGAAATAACCGTATCACCAATTGGAGCACAAATTCTATCAACTAATAATAAGTTATTGATCCATGAAGTGAATAACTACAGGCTCAAAGTCTTAATAATTCTCCACCAAGAAATGCTTCCAACAAGCACAATTTCAAGTAAATGATTTTATAGTCGTAAAATTGCACCCTTCAAAATTTCACATACATTCTTGCATCCGCTTTAGTGTCCACTCCCTTAGCATCTTGATTAGGGTTATCTTATCCCTTGCATCAACCTTTTCCCCCTCTCAGGATGCTCCAACACCCCTTTTCAGCAGCTACCCTTGTGTGTTAGCTTTCAATGACCCTAGGGTTTTTCCCATTTGTGTCATTTTGTATCGTGACATGTCCAGACACTAGCGCGCTATGAAAATGTTTGTACATCATGTTAACATCTTGTGATGTTTCAACGCTCAAATGATTGTTTTCGAGCATGATTTCCACTTTTCACCTCCTTTGGTCAGTGGTAACGGCTCGAGATGTTTTAAAACCGTCCGAGAAGCTTCCTTTTGCTTCTTTTCTCTCTTTAAAAGATATCCTCGCTTCATTTGTGACTCTTCCTCCATTTCTAGCTCCACTCTTCTAATTTCAACTTCACTCCAGCCTTGGCTTTAGCCTTCTATACTCCAATCCTTGCTTACACAACTAAAAATAGCTTGTTACAACAACTTCAAGCTCTCTCAATCTTTTACAACACCCTTTTGCAACACCATTAGCTCTTGCAAATCCATCTCCTTTACTTCGTGCTTGCAAGCAACTTGGTATTCCATATCTCTTACCCATTGCATATTTACTTTGTGATACAGGTCTTCCTCCTTAAGCGGGGATTACTTTTATCACCTCCTTTGTGATACAGGTTCTCCTCCTCGAGTGGGGATTGCTTTTATCACTCCTACTTGGTGGTGTGAGTTCTACTCCTGAGAAAGTTTTGCTTTCACCACACACTTTTTTCATTTCTCTCTTTCTCTATCTTCTTGGTTGTCTGTGGAGGTGAGAACACCAAAACGAGGGTTCAACCAAGGCAAATCCCTATACAGCCCCAACACTTTCTCCAAGTATCTTACAGACGCAGGTTTTGAAGACATTCACTTGTTAGAGGTCATCACTCACGTGATTGTAAGCATTTCCTTTCTTCTTCTTATCTTTATTATTTCTACTTCATTTTATTATAGTTCTATTGCATTTTATGGCTTTATCGCATTTTGTAAGTTGTCAGCAATCAAAGTAGTAGTTATTTAGGCATTTTATGTGATAAACTCACTCTTTGTTTCATACGAGATGCCAGTGTGCCTTTGGGATGCCAGCACGTCGCGCTATCGTTCGTGTTTCGTGCTTCTATCTTTTGGCTGAGAGCTTGTCAGTTTATCTAGAAAATCTTCATGACTTGCTCTTTTTAATTCTAAAACTTTCACGTTGTTCTTGAGGTAGTTTAGGGCAGTTCGCCCCGTGAGGCTCTCTGAATGAAGTGAACTCGTGAGTAGCGAATCCCCCTCTTCTACAATGATATAACATAAAGTTCATAAAGTTTATATTGAAATTCCTCCAATTGTAATAAAGAAACACCACTTATCCAATCAACACAAAAGAAATAAATAAGAATGACATAAGAACATCTGTATTCATACAAATTCGATTCAACAAAAATTTTGATACCAAAATTTCCTTCTTTATTAATTGGAATTGATTTGCAATTTGAACTCAAAGTCTCAAAGTTGATTCTCAATTTGTGCAACACTTCGTTGCAATAGATTAAAGGTCAAAATTACCAAAGAGCTCTCTCATATTTATAGATGAGAGCTAAAGAGCTAATCTAGGAAAAGTCTAACTACTTTGACTTATTCAACATTGGAGTCCAAAATTATTGGAGGACTTCATTATTGTTACATGTATTTACAATTTTACAAATGACAAATGACATGTAAATTGTCTTTGACTAACTACAAAAACTTGAAATCTAAACTAAGGCATGATCAACCTTCTTCAGCATCCTTCTCCATGAAATCAGACTCCTTCAATGGTGTTGAACACTTTTCGATGCCTTTTAGGAACTGAAAATCCATCATTTTGTCCATTGAAGCTATTGAGAAAGCTTCATCTTTAAATTCCTTTTGAACCATTGATGTATACTCATGAATAAATGAAACATTGAGAAGAACTTTCTAGTTGTGTTTCAAAGCTTTCTTGCTCAGTGACAAGCAAGAATTCGATCAAAACTACTCAGGAACCTGGACACAAAAGATCAATGTAGTATGTATGAGTAGCTACAAAAAAAATTATTTTCCAGTGTTAGAGAAAAATATGGTCTTATGCACTAGAGGGAAAATTCTAAGCGACTACATATGCTTTGGAAATTCAGATGCAAAGGTGGAGAAAAACAAAGCTCTTGCATGGGGTATTACATTTTAGATGTAATGGCTCAATTTTTTTGAGATACTACATGTTGGATGTAAATTTGAGCAATTACATGGATTTGGCTCGAGCTTGGATGCGATGGTGGTAGAAAATGGATCGAAAGCGAGCAAATTAGCAAGTGGAATGCAAGGTGGAAAAATTTCCCAGTGTTAGGAAAATTTTGAGCAAAATGTATGTATGCTCACTAAAAATTGGTGTTGTTGCAGGTGAATGTGGATGCTTTGCAAAAAGTTGTAGTGTCATTAAAATTTATCAGCATTACAAGGGGGTAGGTCTTTGCATTTTGTTAAGTTAGCAAAAATTACTGATTTTACAATTTTGGGAAGATTATTTGTGTTTCTTGTCAAATCATTAAATTTTAACGATTATACAAGTCAATCTTTGTTTTATTTGTCAAGTCAAGGAAAAACCTTGACACTACAATTGCACAGTCTCAAAAAAACCCTGACACTACAATTGAATTTCAGAGTCTCCAAAATTCCCTGACACTACAATTAAATATATGCAATACTCAAAATTTCCCCAACACTACAATTTGACTTGTAGGGTTGGGGAAAAACCTCGACACTACAATTTGACTTGCAAGGTTAGGGAAAAACCATAACACTACAATTTTTTTGCAAGGTTGGGGAAAAACCCTGACATTGCAACTTGTTGCAACTTTGACTTGCATGGTTGGGGAAAACCCCAACCTTGCAAGTGCAAGAATTTTTCTAACTACCAAAACTGAATTTTCACAACTTGGTTTAAAATGTGAATTCCAATGAACCAACAAAGTTTGATGCTTGGAATGAATTTATGAGGTTGGGAGACCACGCACGAGGACCAATGCAACTTTCCTCCTTTTGCATGCTTAGAGTAAGTGAGCTACAAAATAGACAAGTTTCGTAGGGGTTATCCCATGAACTAAACTCAATAGAATTCAAGGATAACATGTGTTTATTGTTATATTGATGAGATATATGCATAAAATGTATATATGTGTGTGCCTATGGTAAACTCATACATGTAAGTGAATACGTACATGAGTATACATAGGTAGACGTACCTACGAATGCTCATGGATGGATTACCCATATGCATAGGAATACCAATTGGACTAAAGTCACACGCACACACGCACACACATATACTCTTTGTGTATATATGACGATCAATGGTTATAAGTGCTTTATAAAGATATTGAAATAATACTATGTACATATATATGTGTGTGTGTGTGTTTGTGTGTGTGTGTGTGTGTGTGGAAAGTAATATAGTGACATATATTAATATATATATATTTATTTATTTATTTATTTATATATAATTGTATATATATATATATATGTAATGTTATTCTTAATATACTTATATATGTTGATAATCAATAATTAATGTATTTGTTAAACCTTGTGAAATAAGTATATATTAATGTATATATATTAATATATATATATAAATCATGAAGGATATATAAATATATATACATATATATAATATATATGATTGAAATTCATTTGAGATAATCCTCAAAGAGTAATATATATATATATATATATACAGCTATTATTATTGCTAATAATAGAGAAGTGCTTAATAGAATAAAGGTGCATATGATAATATATGGTGCAGCTTTAAAGCATGGTAAACCAATGCATAAAATAATAGAAGACCAAGTCAACCAAAGTAAGAGGCATGTATAAAGATTTGTAATTGTTGTGTATACGTTGCAAAAAGTAATTAATACGGTTTTAAAACATTAAGGGATAGTCTACCCACACTATTAACATGGGACGCCAACTTATGAATGTGGCACCAAATTGGAAGTGTTTGGGATGCAAAAGAAGTTTACAAAAAATGCATGTCCGATAATAGCATTGAGACCAAGTCAAGAGTAAACTTGACAACATTATATGAGAGAATTCAATTTAGGAAACTTTTTTGTGAGCTTGTTGTTCATTTGACTCAGTAAAAGAGTCTTGTCATCCTTTATAACAAGTTGACTCAACCATTTAAATGGTGAGGATTGTTATGTGTTGCAAACTTATGAGTTAGCTTGGTGATTCATTGCATGAGGCTAGAAAGGTGGTAGAAATATTAACTTGTTTATAGCCTTGGTTGCTCACAATTTATTATAAATAGAGGTTCTCATTCTACCAATTGCTACACTTATCATTTTGATTTCCTTGTGTTATTCTACTACATTTTTTGTGCAAAGTGAGTTAAGAGTTTGTGAGTTAGAGAATTGTTTTATTGTTTACATTGGTTTTGTTGAGAGATTTAGTAAGAAGCTAGTAGAGGAATTTGGGTTGTTTTTAGAGGAATTTGCAAGCGATCTTGAGCCATTAAGGTAGGAGGGAAGATTAATCAGTTGGAGCTTTAAATAGGCATGTTGATTTCTACTCCTTTGTTATTATGTTGGAAAGATTGTTTATTATGTTACCATGTTGGAAAGATTGTATTTTATGTGTGTTATGATGCTTTCATGTCTTATGAATATTCCATGATTGTTTCTTGTATTGGGAAACCTTTCTTTTTGTTTTATACGTATATAATTATCTATACTATAAAGGGTTTTGTACGATTATATACTATTTATACTATACGTAGAATGTTGGTACTATACATAGTATGACAATACTCTAGGTGTCTAGCATAATATAGAGTTGTATTGTGATTCTTATAGAAATTCCATTTAGATATAAGATAACGGGAAGGTTAATCATGAGGTTAGGATAATCCACAAGAAAGGGGATAACCTTAGAATAGAATACTAATGGTCAATACAAATTGAGCAATTGAATATGGTGAATAGATGACCTCACTTGAAGTTACTGGGCAATGAATCTTTGACCAAAGTAGTGTAGGTAACCACTGTCTACATTTTTAGTTCACTATGTGATCCAATATACATTATAGGTTGAGGTAATCATACATGAGGTAGTAGACATTATGGTAGCTCTAGATATGTAGGACACATCACTATGCTCAGAAAAGGCTATTTGAAGGATGAGGTTACCAAACAATCTCTTCGTCAAAGGGGGGGCCATCTTACCAAGTTTGGTAGATGTGCAAGAGAGCATTGTTAGTCCATGGTTGGTGGAAAAGCGCTTAAGTGATGTTTCTCCTCATGCAGTGTGGCCAAGGTTTGGGAGGACATTCTGGACCATTTTTATTTTTAGTTCATGTGAGCTTGTTGAAGCTATGTATGTAATCATGTGTCCATCTATAGAGAAATTGTAAACGTGAAATGTTATCTTGAATATATTTATGTAAAGTTAAATCATACTTATATTGTTGAAATGATTACTTGTATATATGCAATGGAAAATTTTGGAAAAAGTTATGTTTCAAATGATGCATTTATTATTGAATAAAAAGAAATTATTTTATTGCTCATTACATTAGATGCATAAGCAATTTAGTTGTGGGTAAAACTTATTAAACTTACTAGGTAGAATAATGATAATGTTATAGAAGAAGATTTAGATCAAGTCAAGATGTTAAAATCTATTTCCATGATTAGTAAGAGACCTAGAATTGAAATTCAAAATTATGCAGGAAACTTAAACCCTGAGGAATTGATTGATTGGATCAATGACATGGAAGAATACTTTGAGTATGAAGAAATTCAAGATTTGGAAAGAGTGAGATTTGTAAAAACTAAGTTAAAAGGACATGATTCTATATGGTGGAAAGAAGTTCAATTGGATAGGAATAGAAGGGGAAAGGAGAAGATCACAATGTGGGATAGGATGGTGAAAAAGTTGAAAAATTGTTTTATACTAGTAAATTATGAGTTTGAATCATTGAAAAGATTGTAGAACTTGAGGCAAAAGGAGAAGTTTGTGAAGGAATATATTAAATAATTTTACAAGATGATTGTTAGGGTTGGAAATAATGAAACAAGCAAGGAGAAGGTTATGTGGTACATCAATGGACTAAGAACAAACATTCAAGAAGAGTTGAACTTGGTAAAGATGACAACAGTTGAAGAACCATACCAATTTGCGTTGAAGGTAGAAGAAAAGTTGAATAAGAAGTTTGAACAAAGATAGAGAAGTACAAGAGGAAGATTCCACTGAAGTGGATCACAATCCGAAGAGAGAAGACCATATGCAAAGAAAAACAAGGATGGAAAATCCTATTGTAGTGAAGAAAGGATAACAATTCATATCGCGGAGGAAGAGAGGATGAAAATTTCTATCACAGTGATAAAGGAGGTCATAATTCCTACCACAATGGAGGATATAGGAGAGATGAAGGAAGATTTGAGAAGAGACCATTCATAGGAACTTATTTCAAGTGTTGAGGTGAAGGACATAGAGTATTTGAATGCCATCAAGGAAGTACTGACAAAAGGACTAAGAACATTGGAAGAACAAATTATGTGGATGAAGAGCCTATTTGATCCCCTCGTTCAGTTGGGAAACCAGAGAGAGGTGAGTCATTAGTAATGAGAAGAGCTTTGATGCATTAAGAAGTGACTTAGGAACCACCACAAAGGAAGAATTTGTTTAGAACATATAAATCCAGAGGAAAGGTATGTAAAGTTATTATTGATAGTGGTAGTATCGATAATTTAGTTTTAGAAGAGATGGTAACCAAGTTGAATTTGAGGAGATTGAAACATCCAAAGCCCCATAAGATAGCATGGATTAGTGATGAACATAATATCTTGGTAAGTGAGTAGTGTTTGGTGAAATTTCATATTATAGGATCATATAATGATGAAGTGTTGTGTGATATTATGCCCATGGATGCATGCCATTTACTATTAGGAAGACCATGGAAATATGATAGGAAAGAAATGTGTGATGGAAGGAAGAATAACTATACAATGACTTCAAATGGAAAGAGACATATATTGATACCTTTGGGAGAAGAGGACAAGAAGGAAGTTTGTAGTATTGCCAGACTATATTTGGTAGATGGAAGGAAGTTTCTAGAAAGATTGAGGCATGATAACATGTGTTTTGTATTGATTCTAAAGAATCGTAGTAATTAGGAGGCAAAAAATTCTACCACAAAGGGAGAAGATCCATCGCATACTAAAATAGCAAAAATGTTGGCAAAGTATGAGGATATCATACTTAGAGAATGTAGCAGATGGATTACCACCAGTTTAGAGCATCAGTCATCATATAGATCTAATATTGGGAACAAGTTTTCCAAAAAAAGTGGCACATAGGATACGCATGCAGTAAATATGGATTTGAACAAACAAATATAATAATTGTTGAAGAAGGGATTGATTAGAGAGAGAGTTTAAGCCCATGTGAGGTGCATGTTGTACTGGCACCAAAGAAAGATAGATAATGGAGGATGTGTATAGACTCAAGATAAATCGATAAGATCATAGTCAAGTATAGATTCCCATTGCTAAGGATGGATGACATTATGGACTATTTGAGTGTAGAAAAGTATTTCACCAAGATTAACCTAAAGAGTGGATATCATCAAATTAGAATTAGGGAAGGAGATGAATGGAAGACCACATTTAAGACTAATGAAGGATTGTATGAGTGGTTAGTGATGCCTTTTGGACCAACCAATGCACCTAACACTTTCATGAGGTTGATGAACGAAGTACTGAAGCAATTATTGGGTAAGTTTGTTATTTCTTTTTAGGATGATCTTCACTAAGAGTAGAGAAGAACATTTTTGGAACATCAGACAAGTATTGCAAAGATTGAGGGAGGAGAAGTTGTTGATAAACATCAACAAGTGTAGCTTTATCAAGACAAAGTTGGTGTATTTAGGTTTTGTCATTTCTGCTGAAGGATTGAAGATGGACCCTAAGAAGGTTAGAGCAATTGTTGAGTGATCTACACCTGTGAACATTGGAGAAGTAAGATCATTTCATGGACTGGCAATTTTCTACCAAAAATTCATAATGAGAGGAGATAGGAAATAATTTAAGTGGACATCCGAAGCTCACAAATAATTTTTGAATCATAGAAGAAAAAGGTGACCAAGAAACCATTGTTAGCATTACTTGATTTTGATAAAGTATTTAAAGTTGATTGTGATGCCAGTGAAAGTGCAATAGGAGCAGTGTTGAGTCAAGAATGAAGACACGTAGCTTATTTTAGTGAGAATTTAAATGATTCCAAAAGAAGATATTCAGTTTATGATCAAGAGTTATATTCCCTGAAGAAGTGGAGACATTATTTTTTGCCTAAGGAGTTTGTGTTGTACACTAAGCATCAAGCCTTGCAGTTTTAGGGTAAGCTGAACTAGAGACATATGAGATGGGTTGAGTTCTTGCAAAGTTATACATTTGTGTTGAAGCATAGGAGTGAGAAGTCAAATAGAGTTGTAGATGGATTGAGCGGGAGAAGGAATTTGTTGACAAGGATGAAGATAGAAGTATTAGGTTTTGAGGAATTGAAACATATGTATGAGGATGATCTAGATTTTGATGAAGCCTTCCATGCATGTAATGAACTAGTAGTGACAGATAAAAGTCAATGGTTGAATTATTTCATTTAGGAAGATATGTTTTTCAAGGGAAATCAATTGTGTATTCCAAGGAGTTCAATGAGGGAGAATTTTCTTAAGGAGAAGCATAGTGGAGGACTAACGGGACATTTTAGGGTAGATAAGACAGTAGCTTTGGTGAGTGAACTCTATTTTTGGTTGCAGATATATAAGGATGTAAAGAAGTATGTTCAAAGTTTCAGAATTGTCCAAGTAGCAAAAGGGAGTAGTCAGAATACTGGATTTTATAAACCTTTGACAATACCAAAGAGACCTTGGGAAGATATAAGCATGGATTTCATATTGGGATTACCAAGAACACAAAGAGGATATGATTCTATAATGGCAATGGTGGACATATTTTCTAAGATGACATATTTCATTCCTTGCAAGAATACTAATGATGATGTGCATGTTGTTGGCATATTTTTCAAGGAGATTGTAAGATTGCATGGATTACCAAAGAGTATAGTTTCAAATAGGGACACCAAGTTAATTGGATAATTTTGGAGGACATTGTGGAAGAAGATGAAGAAAAACCTAAAGTTCAGTTCATCATATCACCCAAAAACAAATGGACAAACAAAGGAAGTGAACAAGAGTTTGGGTAACTTATTGAGATGTTTGGTTGGAGATAAGGTAGGAAATTGGGATATAGTTTTATCGCAAGTAGAGTTTGCATACAATAATTCAATAAATTAGAGTATAGGGAAGACACCATTTGAGATTGTGATAGGGATACATCCCATAGGGGTTATAAAGCTCAAAGACATTAGTATGGAGGATAGAGGGAGTGCAAAAGCAAAAGAATTTGGAGGACTCATGGAAACATTGCATATTCAGGTATAGAAACACTTGGAGGACATGAATAACAATTATAAGGAGAAGGTAGATGAGAAGAGAAGGCATACAAAATTTTTTGTTGGAGATGAAGTTATGGCATATCTCAGAAAGGAAATATTTCTAGTAGGAAAATACAATAAGCTGAATATGAGAAAGATTGGACCATGTAAGATTCTTAGGGAGTTTGATTTAGGAAATGCATATGAAGTGGAGTTACCAGAGACACTTGGTATATCACTTATTTTCAATGTTGCAGAAATTTATGAGTATCATGAAGGATAATCAAGTGGCTAGTAACAAAGAGGTTGATATAAAGGAGCAGTTACCACGTCAACCACCAGAGCAAATTGAGTAGATCTTGGATAACAAAAATGGAAGGAGCACTAGGACAAGCAGTGCAAGGAGTAACTGGTAAAGTGGAAAGGTGGACTAGTGGAGGATTCATTGTGGATTTTTTAGGCTAAGGTGGACCACTTTGGTTTTCCCCTAGCCCCTAAAAAGTGAGTGACTCACTTTTCTTTCCAACCTCGAGTGTCTGATGCAGGAGCATCCTTGGTTGTACAGAAATTTTGTATCAACCAAAAATATTTCTTTTCTTTCAATTAAATTTGTAGTTGTCTCAACAGTTTCTTTTGTATTTACTGCATTATCATTTCTCAGCTCACGGAGCAATATATTGGTTCTACAAGAGGTCATCTTTGACATATATATAGATTTTAGGTGATTTGCATTCGTTTGCAAAAAGTTATTGCTCTAAAAAATTCACGGTCAATTCTTTGATAGAGCATTCAAGGCTTGTCTAGCTCATAATGGTTGTGCATACCTTTTTCGAAATGTGTAGAGCTTAATGGAACATCATAAAAGGCATTTTAGGTCCAGGGGAACTTTCTTGGAGATCCGAAATACATTTCCATTTCCCGATGGATTATCTTTTCATGTTGTTGGTTGAACTACATGTTTGAGATCTTGCATTAGGATTTGGTAGCCCTTGAGATTGGAGTAGATCATAGTTGGAGCTAGAGATTCATATTTAAGATCATTTGTAATCCATTAGAAGGAAATTAGTCAATTAAGTAGTTAGTAGTTAGAAGAATGGAATAAATCCAGTTGTCCAAGTTGTTGGACTGTAATAAGGCCTTGTGCCAATTGTAATATCTTGTAAGCCCTTGCGGCAGACCTTTGAGCCCTAGTTGTTCTACATATGAGGCATATGATGCATGTAAGATTGCAAGTTGTTGAATCAATGATAATTCATGTTTATTGAGCATTTATTGTGTTCTTTCCGTTGTGTTGAACTCTAGGCTACATGGTTGAACAGTCCTTTCTGGACCCTCCACCTATGACTGCACCAGACAAACATATATCAAAATAAATGATATGAATTTTAAGCTATCACCATCAACTTCTACAACACATGCTCATCAAAATCATAGAAATCTAAGCCTCCTCTCTACTTAAAGACGAGATGACAAGAATATTACAAGGCCTTATAAACAATGATGAGGTCTTCAACCTCAAATATGACCAAATGGTAAGGATGTTTGTTGAAAATCATAATGAACATGTCAAAATATATATATGAGATAAGATTACATGGTTATACAACTTCTACCAAGAATTTTTTGGTCTCTTTCTTTCCAATTGCATGCATAAGATAATGATCATAAACTCACTTACATATTAAGATTTAACAATAATATTAACTACTTTACAAAATTAAAAAACCCTTCAACCATTGTTTACTTGTTTAAAATTTTAATCTTTTTATAAACAACTATCAACTTTCCTTTAATTAACATATCACAAATTCTTAACATATTTTATGCCGAAGGCGTGTCCTATTTGAAGTATGCCAAGTTGAATTAACACATCCATGACATTGACTGGTCTAGGAGATGATTGTTTTCATTGGGACTGTTGAATCTGACTTCCACTTTTTCTTGACATGTGCTCGTCATCTCCACCCTTGTTGCTACTGCTTGTGGTTTGGCCCTTGCACAAGGCTTGGCAAGTTTGAGGATCTGATAATGCACGAAGTAAAGCCATGGTATTTTGATGTGGATGAGTTCTACAATGGTCTTGTAAAGGCTAGCTTAGAGCTTGACAAAGAGATGGACACCATGGATGCCAAAGATGCTCACTAAATGTTGGAATAGGTGCCTCAATTCTTACTGGCATGTAACTCCTGAAGGGAAAAGTCACTGTGACATTATTGATGTCTGGCCGACTAGCTGTTTTGAATCCTGTTGAAATGTCTTGGTCGTTGTGACTTTGTTATAGTCTTTCCGAATAGACCTATCGCTATGACATGGAGACTCGGTAAGATCTCTTGCCGACTGTTGTTTCTCTCACCAATGGTTATTCACTCGCAGTTATCGGGGAGACTTGGGAAAAAGTTTTATTGTCAGTATGTAGTCTTACCGATATGGAATGTCTTACCGACCGAGGTTGCTATCAGGTGTCTAGCGGATACTGACGGGAGTCATCGGTGTAACACAAGACTTCGGTATGAAGTCTTAGCGACTGAAGAGAGTCTCACCGATAGCATATGGTTATCGGTGTAACACAAAGGTCTTGGGAAGAACTCTCAGCGATTGATGAAGGTCTCACCGACGGGGATACACTTGGAGTCTTCACGGTGACAAAAAGACTTCGGTATGAAGTCTTGGTGACTTGGAGAGTCTCGCCGATAGTAAAAGGTCTTCGGTATGACTTGAAGACTTCGGTATGAAGTATTGGCGAACTGTGATGGTCTCGCCGATGGCTGCGTGACTTTGGAGTAACACATGAAGGCTCGGTGTGAGGTCTTAGCGAAAGATGATTGTCTCACCGAATGGAATACTCACGTCAGCATGACTTGAAGACTTCAGTATGAAGTCTTGGTGAACTGCAGTAGTTTTGCCGATGGCAATTTTGAGATCGATGTGACTTGTGAGCATCAATATGAGTCTTGCTGATGAGGAAACTCTTGCCGATAGGAATGCAATGGATGTCGGTGGTTTCGGTATGACTTGTGGCATTCGCTATATCATCTTGCCAACTATTGGAACTTACGTCGATATCGTTATGAAGCCTTTGAGCATCGGGGAGACACTTCTTGTGTCTCACCGACGTGCGAACTCAATTGAATGTTCCTTTGACCGTTTGACTTTCCTATGTGGTGTCTTGTGGACCAATTAGAGGAAGCAAAATTCAAATAGTTGGCAATTTGATTTTTGCAACAGCTGCGATGTTGGAGCTAAACTATATGCAAAGAAAAATCTACAATGGGATGGAAACTTTCTACGATGGGTAATGGCGGATAAGAATGAACAGAGGTTAAAAATCAGAATGTGATAAGATTTAAAGGATAGCATTCTGAGTTGGAAATAATACACCAAATCTGTGAGAGCATTTCTGTAACAGGAAGAATAGTGAATGAAGAAACTGTAAAACTGATACCAAAGAGTTGTGTCTCTGCATTGTATGTAATTTGTTGATTACTGAAATACAAAGAGATTCAACTTGGTGTGGTGGGTTTTTTTCCTGAAAGGGTTTCCTAAGTAAATTTGGTGTTCATTTTTTTTTGAGTACATCTCTATTTCTGTAAATCTTTCATGTGTGTCTTAATTAGATTGTAATTTGGAAATTAAAAGTACTGTTTGCATTCTTCCCTGTGGTTTTGACGTTAGGAAAGTTGCTTCTGCACCTCTGCTTTCCTTACACTAAATAGCTTGTTGTTGCTTTGCATTAGATAGTTTTCTCACACATTTATGTTCTAGATTGTGTTTTTAGTTGGTTTGAGGGGGTCACCTGTAACCCCCTTGTTTTGTTTTTTTTAGGGCGATGTGAATTTTTAGCCCTAATTCTTGATAATCGCAACACTAGGGGTTTTCTTTCTATGGGAGAATGCAATTGATTCATATTCATGCCACTTTTATGTGGTAAAATATGATCAATTCAAGTTTCATGCACTTTATATATCACTATCTTTGATTACGGTTATGATGTAATTGCTTTTGTCCACTGTTATTCATGGAGCTCTATAGGAGGTTCCTTTTGTTCCTACCTCTTTTCATATGCTTAACACAATTGAAACGGCTTTGATTGTGGTAGCTGAAGTTTTGTAAATCCAAACTCTAACCTTTGCTACCATTGTCCCTACCTGTGCAAAAATGGGGGTTTAGGAACAAGGTATAGACATCCATCAAATCATAAAGGATAGAGGAGTTTTTTCAAATGTTGTAGTTGCAACTACCTAGGTGGACATGTATGAAAAATGTGGAAGCATAGAAAAGGCACGTGAAGTGTTTGACAAGGTGCCTCAAAGAGATGTGGTCTCAAATATGACAAAATGAATTTGTTGGAAAGGCTTTAGAAATTTCCAAGCAAATGCAACTATCAGGTTTAAAGCCAAATTTCACAACCTTTGCTAGCATCCTCCCTGCCCATGCCAGAATGGGAGCTTTGGAATAGTATGGACATCCATTGAAGCATAAAGGATAGATGAAATTTGTCAAATATTATCCCTAGAAGACATGCATGCAAAAAGTGGAAGCATTAACAAGGCACGTGAACTGTTTGAAAGAATACTTGAAAAAGATGTCTATCTCATGGACTACAATGATTGCGGGATATGTACAAAATTGATTTGTTGAAAGGATTTAGAAACTTTCAAGCATATGCAATTGGTAGGTGTAAAGCCGAATTCCACAACCTTCACTAGTTTCCTCCCTACCTGTGCCAGAATGGGAGCTTTGGACCATGGTATGGACATCCATCTTTAAGCATCACGAAAGGAGGATTTTTTTCAAATATTATAGTTGGAAATGCTTGGTAGACATGTATCCAGAATGTGGAAGCATAGAAAAGGCATGTGAACTATTTGACAGAATGCCTCAAACAGAGGTTATCTCATAAAATGAAATGATTGCAAGATATGCACAAAATGGATTATTTTAAAAATATGATGGATACAACCTAATAGTGTGAATGTTGGGTAGAAGTTCTGAATATAATATTCTACATCCTTAACTGGAGTCCTTGTAAAGTATTGTAGAATATCACTTGCACGAAAGGATTGTTAGGCAAGAAACCATTAGTTACTGACTTTTGTGTTTTCTAATGTGTTGTTTTTCAATTGATTCCTACATAAAAGAGAAGCAATTTGAATGCAAAGAGAAAAACATATATGTTTGGTGGCTACTATAAGCAATCAAAGGCATACACGTTACTTTGATGTTTCTATGAATAAAATTGTAGCTAATAAAGATGTTGTAAATTATGAAAGGAATGTCATGACATGACACATGATGAAAATATAACATGTAATCCAAGTACAAATAACCATGTGAAAAGAAGATCAATCCCTTGAGAAATACAAGGGAACCAATGGAGAGTGAGGTTGTTGATCAAAGCTCACTCTAGTATGTCAAAATTTAGGATGAAAGTACCAACAACTTCAATGTCATATATATTAGGAAAAGTACCAACAAATATTTTGAAGATGTCCATAGAAAAATGAAGTGAACTAAGAGGCCTTTGTTGGGAAATTTGAGGAAGCACGATGCTTTAAGTAAGCTAAAAGGTTTTTCTTGGACAATTTGAGGAAGCAGGATACTCCCATTAGAATCTCTCCAAACATCTAAGAACAATAAATCTCCATAGATACTAAAAAGCAGTGGTGTGTGCTTGTATTATATTTTTTTTAAGACTTTTACATAATTTTTTGTACCAAATTCCATTGATGTGGCCTTTTTTATTGTGCTTTGCATTTTTTATTTCAAGTAATGATGTAGTCTTTAGTTATTTTTGTTTGTTCATTCACTTCCATTACTTGCTCAATATAATTTGCAGGGCAAATACGTAAATTATTGTTGTAGTTTGTGGATTGTCCTTTGTGCGTATTCCTAGGCTTGGTAAGGATTGCCTCTTGCACGCTATGTGATATTTCCAGTCCTTAGTTTTTGGTCAATCTTAGCAGAACTAGGATTATGATCTTCAATGCCTCTGGTGCATTTTTATAGGTTTTCATTTTCATACAAAAGCGAGCCAATGAAGATTGCAACAAACTATGCCTACTTGAGGTTTCATCCATTTTTATTTTGTTTTCCATTGCAAAATACATGTTTCTTATTTTCAATTTGTGAATCTATGCTTTGAGAGCTTGCAACTATCTCCCTCATATAAAGTCATTCTAGACTTGTACCCTGCCTTGAAAAGAATGCTCCAAGCAATCCCCTACATATTCCTAGCCTAGACCAAGTGGACTTAAGATTCTTAAGATCATAGCAAGTGTCAATGGAGATTATGTAAAATAGGTAACTGGATAAACCATGTGAACTAAAACAAGATAGACACAAGCCAATACCAAGCAAAGGTGAAATAGAGTAAATCCAAATTAATAGAATTATCTCCAGAATAACCCATTTAGATGAAAAAAAATACACTAGATTTATCTTGATTCTAGTAGATTTAGTTAGTGCAACAATTTTAACATTGTCAAATAGGCTCAAAAATTATGGCATAAGAAATAAGACTACCCATATGGCTTACCAGTCAGAGACTTTTAAATGGCTATTAAAAGCCTCAAATATTAGGGATTAACACCAAGAGTTAGTAGTATGGGTCATGGCTAAAAGTCAATGATGGTGATAGCCGATTTCCGCATCCAACCATGGTCTATGATATAATTATGCCGAAGGCGTTCCCTCTATGGAGCGTTTCAACAAAATATTTGCAAAATATTTAAATTAACATTGGACATTTACACAACAAGCATGAAGTACCATTCAATTAATATGAACGGTTAAATCAAAGTATGGCAAGTCAAGAATAAAATATAAAATCTTAATTGAATAATAGTAAAAGGTAATATAGGAGGCTCTGCAAGTTGCCTGGTGTTGCGCTAGGGTTTTTGTTTCACGTGTGTGGGGGAGGCTCTCCTCCCCCAGGCTCGGCCTTCCTGTTTCTTTTCCTCGTGGCAGGGATTTGGAGGCAGTGAAATGTAGTATGGAGAGGGGTTTTGAACCCCCCGACTCCCCAATATCTGGTTGTGCGATGCATTCGGTGGGTGGAGAAACTGCTAAATCCTTCAAAGCGGTCATTGTTGAGGAATCAACATCGGTGGTGACAGGGGCAAGGTTTGACGTTGGCTCCTGCGCTAGTGAGGACTTCAACGACAGTGACAGGGAAAGAGGTAAGGAACCCTCTGCCCTGTCATTGAGGCTTCCAATGTTGCCTAATACTGAAATGAAAGACGTGATCATGTCAGAAAGGGAAAAAATAAAAAAATAAGGCTTTCTTTTTTGCCGCTTTCAATATCAATAATGCTCCATCTAGAAAATTTTTGGATAATTTCTTTGGAAATGTATGGCATAAGAAACTGGGCATTTTTGTCTACTTTTGTTGAATGATACAAAAGGGTCTGTTCCTTTTTTTTTGTGAAAAATCACCAGATGCAACAAAGAGAAACCAAAAACCTGTTCTGGAAAGTTGGTAAAAGTGTCTTCAGGGTTATGTCCTGGGTACATAGGGCAAACACGAAAGAGATCTTAGCACTTTCTAGCCCCAGATGGATGCTAGTGAAAGACATTTTGCATGAGCTTTGGGCTCTCATTCCACAGTTACTTGTGCCTCTGGGCACTGTAATGAGAGTGGATAGTCTGAGGGTCTCTCTTCCGGACATGAACACTAGGGTTTTAATTGCCCTCAATCCAAACCAAGAACTACCAGACTTCCTTGACATTCACTTGGACTATGGAATTCACCCGTGCCAGATTGAAGTGCTAGGTGGCCTTAATGCCTGCTACCTATGTAGACATGAGGGCCACTTAAGAAAGGATTGCCCCATTATTCTGAAAAGCAAACCTAAAGGGAACCCTAACCCTGGCATGCCAAAAGATGCCTCTCTTTCTAGTATTGAAAATCGTGAAGTTGAAAACCCTAACCACCACCCACCGACTCCTAGCATTGTCATTTTTGAACCAGTCTCTAAGAAAGTCTTTGGCTTGGATCCTTCTACACAACTCCCCTCTCATATGGATTTGAACTCTCCCATCTCTACCGAGGGTAATCCTTTTGCCCCCTATTTAATCTGGAGGTAGGTGTTGAAGTTGCTTCTGGTGCAATCCCCATTGTAAGTGATCATAGAGATGTAGTAACAAATGCTTCCTTTGGTGCTTCTAAATTAAATGCACAATAGTTAGTATTGAAGAGATTAAGAGAGAACATTCAAAAAAATGAAAATAATAAAGGAATTGAGAATGAAAAGGCTGAGCCAAAAACTCTCTTACACAAAAAATTTCAACTCTTGGCCCCCCATTTAAGTGGAACCCCTGATTTCAGGCCGGTTAAAGAAATTCCAAATTCTGGTGTGAGTGAGAGTCACTCATCCTAGGGGGATCTCCAACAGGGTGATGGATGTCCCCAAGGCACTATAGCTCTTTCTGCCCCATGCCTTACTGGAAAGGATAATATTATTTTTAACTTGAACTTTGAAGGTGAGGAGGTGTCAATGGGGGGTAGTACCCCATGGGCACCCACCTGCCAGGTTGGAAACCTGGAGACTATTACCCCTGAGTCAAAAGGGGGGGATTCCACCTTAATGGGAAGTGATAGAAGATGCTCTGAACATGTCATTGAAAGTGTGAATAAAATGCAAGAAATCTAAAACTCCCTAATTAAAAGAAATTATGTTGTTATGGATTGCTCAAAACTCAAGGGGGATAGTCAAGAGGGAAAAGGTGAGCCAAGCATTGATAAACCCACTGAAAAGGGGGCAAAAATTGACAATGGTTCAACAGGACCGATTAGGTGCTTAGTTGATGACCATGCCAATGAAAGGAACATAGGGATAACTGTTAATCTCCCACCTGGGTCAAAAAGGAGAGGTAGGAAGAAAGGAATTGTCATTAAGATCAGTGAAGGCAGCCTTATGCTGAGCAAAAATAAAAGGAAAAAGATAAGTATTGTGCTACCTACTCCAAATACCAAGAGATTGGAAAGTGGGGACCCCTCTCCTAAATATTTTGAGATGTTTAGGAAAGACAAAGGGGCTTGTACAACTCCTACTGCTAATGAACATTAACTACACCTCCTGGAATCTGAGGGGCCTAAAATCCCCTAATAGGAAATACCTGGTGAGAAGATTCTTGAATTTAGAAAAGGATAAGGACTTTGTACTCCTGCAAGAACTAAAGGCCACTGGTTTCAACCTTGAAACCAACTTGAGGTTCATTTGGCATAACTCCCTTGCCTTAGTCTCCAATCATGAGAAAGGAAAAGGAGGTACTGCTATACTTATGGCCAAAAGTTGGGAGAAGTCCCTCACCGAAAATGGTGTCTCCCCCTGCAATAGGGCTATTTGGGCAACATTTGAGAAGGAAGGGGCCAAATTTGGTATATGTTCAATCTACACCCCAAATGACTATAGAGAGTGTACTGAGCTTTGGAAATGGCTAACAACCCTCCTTGAAATCCCTTAGATCTTTGGAGGGGATTTCAATATGGTGGAAAATAAGGAAAACAAAAAAGGGGGTCTCGACATGGAATGGAAAGGCAGTGAAAATTTTTTTTGGGCACGATTCAAGAACAAGCTCAATCTGTTTGACCCTCTTGAAAAGAGGAAGGACCAAAGTAAGACTGTGTGGTACACCTGGTGCAATGCCTAGAAAGGTGGAAAGAGGATATACTGTAGGTTAGATAGGTTTTATGCAAATAAAGATTGGTACAGTTTCACCCCTTTGGATGGTGGTCAGAGTGTGATGGTTTACCCCTATACACCCTTTGATCATCATCCAATCAAAGTCATTTTAATCTTGAATTCAACAAGGAAAAAAGAAAGAAAGCAGGGGAAAATTTTCATACTCAATGTTAGTTTGCTAAAAGATGAGAGTTGTAGGGAGGCTATATGCACCCTTAGAGAGATAAATAAATGTCTCTTAGGGAAGGAGGGGGCAATCAAAAGGTGGGAAGCCAATGTTAAGGGGTGGAGAATTCTCTGCCAAACCATTGGGAAGCACATGGCACTTGAAAGGAGGAGGGAGGGGAATCTCCTACAAGATGACCTGTTGAGGATTGAACTAAAACTGCAAAATAACCCGACTGATGAGAAGGCCAATGAGGAAATGGTATTGGAAAAGAATTCCCTTAGAAGGCTAAGCCCACAAGCTACAAGGCCTAAAAATAAGAGCCAAACTCAATTGGCTTGAAAATGGAGACAAGGGCTCCAAATTCTTCTTTAGTTTTCTAAAAGAGAAAGGGGTGAAAGAGCAAATAAACCAGATTTGTCATAATGACAGGGTTTTCACCACTCAGGAAAGCAGTTCTTCAACTTCTTTAAAGAGCTCTTCACATTTGAAGGTAAAACAAAGGAAGGTAGTCATGCAAGGAATCTGATAAAAGGGATGATCCCCTCAAAAATCTCCCAGGATGATGCTAGAGCCCTAGATAGGGTGATCAACATTGATGAAATTAGAACAACCATCAACTCTGAGTAATGATAAATCACCAGGAGCTGATGGCCTCCCAGTTGAGTTCTATAAGACCTTTGCAGATTGGATCTGTGACGATCAAGTCATCAAGTCTATTTGGAGGCCTTTGAAAAAGGATCATTGGGGGACAACATCAATAGTGGTATCATTAGATTGCTACCCAAAGATGGGGATAAAATGAACATGAGAAAATGGAGACCAATAACTTTGCTAAATGTCTCCTACAAGATCTTGGCCAAAGTTTTAGCTTTGAGACTGGTCAACATTCTTCCAAAGTTTATAAACAACACACATATAATGGACTCATTAAGGGAAGATGCATTTTAGAAAACCTTATCACAAGTTGGGAAGCTATGGAGTGGAGTAGAGTCTCTAGTCAAAACTTAGTTATGCTTCTGTTAGATTTTGGAAAAGCCTATGACAGAGTGGAATGGTCATTCCTAAGAACAACCCTTGAGGCCTTTGGCTTCCCCATACACTTTTGCAACATGGTGTACACATTGTTGAAAGATGCTTCAAACCAAGTGGATATTAATGGTTCACTCTTTGAAAATTTTATGCTAGGGAGATCCATAAGGCAGGGGTGCCCTCTGGCACTGGCCTTGTTTGTTATAGCTTTTGATGCTCTCCACTTCCTGCTAAGAGAAACCACTGTAACCCCAAAAGTAAGGGGACTTAGTTTTCCAAATAACCATGAACTGTTGAATATCCAATTTTCTAATGAGTTTTCCAAATAACCATGAACTGTTGAATATCCAATTTTCTAATGACACAACAATCTTTGTTGAACTAAATGAGGAAAAATTGGAGAAGCTGCTAGGTAACCTAAATATTTACTGCAAGGCCTCGGGAGCAAAAATCTCTAGAGAAAAATCTATTTTTGCTAGGTTGGTCTGATAAGCCTCCAGAATGGCTGCACAAGTTTGATTTTCAATGGGGGGGACCTAACAAATAGGTCAGGTATTTGGGCATCCCAATTGCAATCAGCCCATGTCTAAAAGACATGTGGTTGTGGATCAAAGAGAAAATTGAAAAAAAGATGGATAGATGGAATAGGAAATTCCTGTCCTTGGTTGGAAGGCTTTAGGTATGATAGAAAGTTCTCTCTTCATACTCTATCTACTTTTCCTTAGTCTGGTTTTTTAGTAGTTACCAAATAAAATAAATTCAGAAGAAAATCAGGAACTTCCTGTGGTCAGATGGGAAAGGAAAGAGGAAAAAACACTCAGTTAGGTGGGATTGGTGTTGCATGGGAAAGATCAAGGAGGTTTGGGGCTTAAAGATCTAGAAAAGAAAGGAATAGCCCTTGCCAGTAAGTGGATTTTCAAAGCATTAGAGGGTGATGAGCCCTAGAAGATCTTAGTCCGAAATAAGATTCAAATGGCTACCCCAAAGCATGCCAAGTCTTGGAAAGATCTGCCCTTCGTTGGCCTTCTCTTATCTAAGCATACAATTGTTCCTGATGGTTCCATGGTTTTTAGGAGCATTTGGAAGGCTTGGGAATATATCAAAAGAGGGGTCTCCAGCCCAAATTTCACTACCCACAATGGTAATGCTATGCACTCATCCAACTCTATATGGTGGAACATGGAGCATAATGGGAAACCTTTAGCTTTAGTCCAAGGATGCTTAGCCAGGAAATGGGCTCAAGCTGGGGTGAGAACATTGGAAGATATCTTAACAAATGGTAGGCTAAAAGAATGAGAGGAACTACAAAATGAATTCCAACTGCACCCCTCTAGCTTGAGAACATACTCTGTGCTAAGACAGGCTTGGGAAATCACTCCCCCTCTTAAGCTAGACAGTCCAAACAACAATTTGATTGAGCAGTTGATCTAGAAAGATTCCACACCCCTCAAACAACTACAAGAAAAAAGCATTTATAAAGAACTAATCTTCAGTGAGTCCCTAAATGAGCATCTCAATAGAACATGGGAAACAAATCTTAACTACATAGAATGGCAAAGAATCTTTATCTCAAACTGGTCCTATATACTGGAGCCCAAAAAGGCTTTCCTGAGATGGCTTATTCTTTTGCAAAGAGTGCCTATCAAACTGAAACATGAAGACATAGAAATCTGCAACATATGCAGATTTCCAAAAATAGTTAAACATATTTTCTTTGATTGTCTATATGGAAATGAAATCTGGAAACTTGTGTGCAATAACTTATCAATTTGGAATTCAAATAATAAAGTGAATTGGAAAGAAATTCTACTATGTAATGATAAGAATCTGGGGAAAGAATGTGATCTTTTTTGGCATGAGATTTTTTGGCATTTGCAGAAAGCTAGAAATGGGGAAAAATTCAATGAGCAGAGGAGGTTCCTTACTGAGTCTACAAAAATACTCATTTTACTTGAAATTGCTGTGCAGGTTGTCATGATAGTGAAAGCACCTGAAGACAAGTTTCGTAAACTGTTCAAAAATGGGGTAGTGCTTCTCAACCAAAATGAAGTGAATCTTGGTTACAACTGGAAAAAAGGGCAACCCAACCTTGCAACATTCATGAATGTACTGGAGATCTTTCAAGAAGATTTTAATGAAAAGATCCAGTTGAAGCAGGAACAACATGGTGCAAGGGCTCCAGAGCTTCTGGCAGACTGGATCGATGGTCCAGAATGATACCTTTTGTGCTTCCTTCTGTAGTTTTCTGCTGCACTAAGTAGTTAGTGTATAGATGTTATATATGGCACAGTCTTATGGATATACTGCATTGGTAGCTTAATGCACAAGTACAAAGAAACATTGTGTATAGATCATGTTTGCATTGGCCTAGATTTGTATTTGGATCAGTTTTGTATATGGCTTAGATTTGTATATGGCATAGTTGATTATGTAAATCCACATCTTTTATATATGTAAACCCACATCATGTATAGTAGCTGGGAAGATAATTGTATATGGGGTGGAAAACTCCAAAATGGGGGATTATAACTACTATTTAAACACTATATGATGTAATTTGGTTGGCTGTTCTATTCTTAATATAAAAATAAAGTATGGCAACTGTCACCGTCATTTTACCCCATTTACTTAAGCGTCTTTATTTGTACTCAAGTTTGCTCACTACTCGAGGCTTATCATGTATTTAATATGGCAACCGTTAGGCAAGAAAATTCAAGCAAACTGCAAATGCCTTGGATTATTTTTAATTTTAATACTATTTCGCAATCTAATAATTAATTCTAATTTATAGTTTTAAATGTAGTTAATATTTTTAGTTACTGTATTTACTATTTTGAGCTAGTATAATTGGAGTAAATTTTTCATCTCTAAATAATTATATTTGTTTTTACAAGTTTTTATTTTTTATTTTATGTGTGTGTGTGTGTGTGCACAAGTTATTTGTTTGTTTGTTTGTTTTTTTTTACAAGTTATTTTGTAGTTGAGTTAGTTTAATTGGGATAAATTTTTCATCTCTAAATAATTATATTCATTTTTACAAGTTATTTGGCAGTTGTCATTCTGATCACATTACAAGAACCTTTAATTTGGAAAGAGAGTACAAAATTATTTAAATACAAGTATGCTTATTTTTAAAAGAATTGATTTTAACATATTCTTTCCAATTTTTAGTACTAATAAACTATAAAATTTTGTGAACCATTAAATTTTGGAAATCACATAATGATTAATTATGTGATTAAATTTATTAATTAAAAATGATACTTTAAAATAATAAAACATATTTAATATAGAGTTTGAAAGTTTACTTTTAAAGACAGGTAAGATTTAATCTTATATATTTTTATTTTTATATTCAAATTTTATTTTAAAAATTATTAATTTAAAAAGAAATTAACATCTATTATATATTTTATTTTAAAAATTAGTAATTTAAAAGTAAAAATAATAATAAATAAAAAATCCATAAAATCTTTTTAAAAATACTAGCAATGTCTTATTGTAAATTTTGTAAATGTCAAATTAATTATAAAAATATAAAAAATTTAATACTAAAGTGGAATTAATTATAACAAGTACTATATTTATATTATCATACTTTTATACTATACAAATAATTATATACAAATATATATTTCTTATAATAAAACTAATACTATTTAATGTTACCTTCATTTTATGGAAGGATTATGGAACTAATTTATATATATTATCAGTTCCTGTGGCAAGGCAGGTTACTATTGCATTCGTTCGATATGATTTTCATAGGTAGCATCAGCCAATTACATTTTTGTATTTTAACATATTATTTTTTATTTGTATAGTCTGAATTTTGAAAGTTATTTTTTATATTGGAAAATTAACATTTATCTCTTTTTCTATTCATTGGAGTAGCTTGATAAATCATTTTTGTTTAAAAAAAATTAGGAAAATGCGAAGGCATAGATTGATTAAATAAAAGTGAAGGCATAGATCTTCATTAAATAATAAAAATGAAAGATTAAAACTGGCGGCTGGAGGTACATAATCCATCAATGCAAAGTTAATGCATTAAATGGCATCTGGGTAGAGGAGAAGCCACTGGAATCACTTGGTGGGTACGAGTGGCCAGGGTACTTTGTTCATTTAATATAGATTAAAGTCTAGTTGCTATGG
Source organism: Sequoia sempervirens (assembly GCA_007258455.2). Taxonomy (NCBI): domain Eukaryota; kingdom Viridiplantae; phylum Streptophyta; class Pinopsida; order Cupressales; family Cupressaceae; genus Sequoia; species Sequoia sempervirens. Next base: position 140,735,014 of record VDFB02000008.1, read on the forward strand.
ATCACTATATCACTTTGTGCATGTTTTTTTATTCTGCAAGTCCCTACGCTACAAGAGTTTGCAGTGAGTGGATGTTGTCGTAATTGGAAGCAGTGCAACCAACAAGGCTTTTGTGAGGCAAAGGTATGCTCCAACTAGTAGACACTCCAGGATGACTGAATGATTTGTGTTGCTCTTGATCACGAATTACTTTTAATGGAGTTCTTTGAATGCTTACAATTTTTTGGTGGGATAGTATTTGTAGCTAATTTTTCATTTATCTTATAAAGATCTCTAGGAGCATTCTCCTTGGCTTGAGTAAAACTAGAAGAGTAGAAGAGTTATCATTGCTCTGAGATTGAGCCTTTTTTTTTTTAGGAAATGAAATGGGTCTATTGCATCCCCATCAAAATGTATGTATTCTTGTCCAGCTCATAGACCACAACATCAATTAGGTGGGTCTCCTTGCTGCTCTGTTTCTTTCCATTTTCACCCAAATTAGCAAGATAGTTTTTGAAAGTATTTGGGATTTAAGATTATCAGATAATGAAGCTTCTGGCTATATCTCTCTGTTCTAAATTTTTTTCCCTTTTCTAATAATCTCCTTATCATAAATCTAGTCCACACTGAATATGGTGCCAGACACTTCATTAACCTGACTTTCTTTCTTTACAGACTCTAGTGTCTCGTTGATTTAGCCTTAGTTCGAGACATATACATGCATAGCTCCTTCTACTTCAGATCAAATTGGCACTTTGAGTCTTAGTGAACAATTATATTGCGGGTATTCTTAGACCAATTTTTTCTTCAATTCATTGGCATCTCCGTGGAATGACTCTCCCCTTTCAAATACTTTTATTTCTATAGTTTGAATTTTGAAAGTTAATTTTTATATTGGAAAATTAACATTTATCTCTTTTTCTATTTGTGGGAGTAGGTTTATAAATCATTTTTGTTTAAAAAAATCAGGAAAATGCGAAGGCATAGATTGATTAAATAATAAAAATAAAAGATTAAAACTGGCAGCTGAAGGCACATAATCCATCAATGCAAAGTTAATGCATTAAATGGCATCTAGCTAGAGGAGAAGGCACTGAAATCACTTGATGGCTACGTGTGGTCAAGGTACTTTGTTCATTTAATATAAATTATAGTCCAGTTGCTATGGATCGCTATATCACTTTGTGCATGTTGTTTTTTTATTTTGCAAGTCCATGTTCTACGAGAGTTTATGTTGGTAGACACCCATATGTGACTTTGTATGAGTATTGTAATTGCATTCTGTTACATTTGTTTGATTTCAACTGTGGACTAGTGGAGATCACAACAGCTACAAAATTTTTGGTCTTTGAACTATTCCTTGTGTTGAACAAGTACTATGAAAGCACAAGACTGGATTTAGAGAAGATTAGTGCTTGAGCCTATACTGCTTTATCAACATTTTCAGTGTTCATGGAAAATTATACCAAAGCAAAATGCCTGGATCTTAGACGCTTGTTAAATGCTAATCCAAACCCATTCAATGATTGACAATCTTCTTAGTTGTTGGTAACATGTTTCCTTTGGGTCATTGTATTTAAACTCGAATACTGATCTAGTCTACATTTCCGCACTTCTAAAAGGCACATGGATACCCTCCAAGTTCCTTTCTATAATCTATGCAGTAGTCATGTGTTTCTTTGGTTTCAGTTCTTGCCTTTTTAGACTCTGTTACACTAAATATCCTATAACGAATGTGTATGAACAAAATATTTTATTCATATTGCTTTTAGCAGTTTTTGTAACTCAAATACAAGGCAAACAGTGAACACTCAAAAATACTATCCCTTAAGAAATATTTTTCATATTCCTAGCTATATGAAGCAATATAATAGGCATAGCCCCAATGTAGCTTATGTTGCTTCTTCCACGACAATAGTATAAATTACAAGGTTAATATACATTTTTTTAAATAGATCTCTCTGCTTTGCACTCAAATTTATCTCTCACAACTATTAACAAATGTCATGTTCTAGGTGAATTAGACCATTCAGTGGTTAACAATATTGAGGCTACTTGCACCATGAATAGCTCAAGTCACTCTAGTAATGTTGTTTTTGTTCTTTGACTAGACACCTTGCAAAAGAAGGTTATTTTTTAGCACTGAGTCAACTGATCTCCTAGATTTACAAGTCTAAATAATTCCTATATGTCTCCCATGCTAATACTTTGTTCGTATTCAAAGTGTCAAACATTCAAAATAGGGGGCACTCAAACTGTGCTAAAAAAACTATAACCCTAAACCAACAACAAATCATCAATAGTATGCATATTACATTTTCCCCTCCACTGTCCCTACCATCTAAATGCTTTTTACTTCTCGGCAGGAACTTGACGCTTGTGTCACTTGTTGAAAAATTACCAATGTACAAAATTTACTCCGCAAAAAGTTAATAAAAGATGAAAATTTTAAAAATGTACTACTCATATATGGTCGACTGGAACAAGGAAAGGGTAACGTTAGAAAGCTTTCGAATTTTTTGAGAAAATCACCCCGCCATGGGTGGTCGATTGAGAACAAACACAGGGTGACGTTATCGAGCTTCTTAAATTTAAAACTGTATTTCACAAATTTTGCATTTGTTCAATGATAGTCTATCAGAAGAGTGCCAGGCACTTATTTCTCAGATTCATTCATGGTGGTCTCAGAGCCTCATCTTCGATGGACTCGTACAATTATTTCTCTCTGCTGCAGACATGCACCAACATGAAAGACCATCAACAAGGCAAGAAAATACATGCACACCTGATATTAACTGGAAATGAATTTGATATGTATATACAAACAAGACTTGTAGCTATGTATGCCAACTGTGGAAGACTGGTGGATGCACGCAAAGTGTTTGACAAATTGCATCAGCCAAACCTTTTCTTATGGAACCTCATTATTGCACAGTATGTTTTGCACGGCCGTTTTGGTGAAGCCCTTTGGTTGTACCACGAAATGCAAAGGGCAGGCTTGAAGCCTGATAATTATACGATTCCCCCTGTTCTCAAGGCGTGTGCCCAATTGACTGCATTGCAGGAGGGTATGGAGATTCACGATTATATTACCAGGAATAAACTTGAGGTCAATGATTTCGTGGAAAATGCTCTTGTCGACATGTATTCGAAATGCGGAAGGTTGGGAGAAGCGCGTCAAGTGTTTGACAAAATGTCTAAAGGAGATGTGGTTTCTTGGAATGCGATGATTGGAGGTTATGCTCAGAATGGGTATTGCGAGGAGGCAGTGAGGCTATTTGAGAAAATGCAGGTGGTGGGTGTTGCACCAGATTTGGTTACATGGAATGCTGTTATTGCAGGACATACCCAAAATAACAATGCTAGTGGAGCTCTGAAGCTCTTGAGGAAGATGATATTGGCAGATTTCAAACCCAATTCAGTTACGGCTGCAAGCATTCTTCCAGCATGCGCCCAGTTAGCAACTCTGCAACATGGCAAGGAAATCCATGGTTATGCCATCCGTAATGGTTTAGAGTCAAACGCTATTGTGCAAAATGCCCTTATTGATGTGTACGCCAAATGTGGAAGTACAGATAATGCTTATCATATGTTCCACACAGTGGCTGATAAATCAGTGGTCTCATGGAATGCCATGATTGCAGGTTATGCACAGAGTGGATATTTTGAGGAAAGTTTAGATTTCTTTCGACAGATGCAACTGGCAGCCATGAAACCCAACAATGTTACACTTGCAAGTGTTCTTCCAGTAATTTCCCGACTATCAAATTTGCAACAGGGGAAGGAGATCCATGTTTTCATACTAAGAATTGGATTTGAGTCGTTTGTTATAGTAATGAATGCCCTCGTAGACATGTATAACAAATGTGGAAGTATTAGACTTGCTCGCCAAGTATTCGATCGAATGCCTAAAAGGGATGTATTCTCATGGACAGCCATGATTGCAGGTTATGGGATGCAGGGTAAAGGTGAGGACGCTGTCATACTGTTCTCTCAGATGCTAATGTCTGGCATGAAACCAGATGATGTTTCCTTTCTTGCCATTCTATCTGCATGCAGTCATTCTGGGCTGGTGATGGAAGGTAGGAAATACTTTGATATGATGAGAGAACACTATGGAATTGTTCCGAGGATGGAACATTATGCATGCATGGTTGACCTACTTGGTCGAGCAGGCTGCTTAGATGAAGCAGAAGAATTCATAAAGAAAATGCCAATACAACCTAATGTTGCTGTGTGGGCCACCTTGCTTGGAGCGTGCAGAATTCATTCAGCTATTGAACTTGGAGAACGTGTGGCAGAATGTATTTTTAAGCTGAAACCTGAAAATCCTGGATATTATGTGCTGATGTCTAACATATATGGTGGAGCTGGGCGATGGGATGACCAGGCAAAAGTAAGAAAAAAAATGAGAGAGCATGGATTGCAAAAGAATCCTGGATGGTCCAGAATAGAGGTGAAAAATCAGATACATGCATTCCATGTGGGAGATATGGAGTGGTTATATGCCTGAAACAATTTTTCTTCTGTACAATGAAGAGTAGCAGAAAGGAAAATATGGTGTGGTTATTGTGAGGAGCATTACCATATTTTGACCTATCACATAATGGCAAAAGGCACCTCTCAGCACCACAAGAAAATATTTACATGTGGTGCCCGTCACATTGTCGGTCAAGTCATTTACAAGGTTGTTAGGCAAGAATCGATAAGACGATGCAAATGATTCGAACCTTCGAAAGATGGATTGTGTTCTTAACATAATTAATGCCAACATTATTTGGAAGAAAAGAAAATCAAATCCTTTTGTAGTAACATTGGAGCTATATATTCAAAGGACAATTGAAGGAGAAATGCTCAAGAAATGAATTTCCGTCTTTCTGATACAACCAGCTTTCTATCTCTTTGGCAGCAATAGATGTGGGCGGCTCTTCAAGGCTAAATCCTGATATTCTTAGATTGAAGGACAGTTCTCATTAACGTTAGCTGGCTTCCTCCTATGTATTGTACCAGCCCTCAGGTATTACTGATATGACTTTGAATGCAATAACTCGCTATATCATGCTCACGTGACATTTGGACAGTTCTATGAAGCTAAGTATCGATTCAAATATTTATTTGTTCTTTTCTCATAACTTTCAATGTTTTATAAACACCAAAGTCTCATATTATTTATGAACTAGGGGAAAAATTCATGTTAGCAATAGACAGCATAAATAAATTAAACCCTAGCTAATAATGAAGTACAATGGAATAAAAAGCATAAACAAAGGAACAATCTCACAAAAGCCTTCATGCACTCCATGATTCATCTTCATTGCCCTTTTTCCATTTTTGCTTGTAAATAGCATTTGCTCTCATATTTTAATGAGCAACTATGACCTATGACAAAAACCCAAAAAAATATTAAAGGATTTGACTTAGAAATTGCAATTGTACTCAGAAATTGCAAGCATGAGGTGACAAAATGAGGTTGACATTGCCCTTTTATAAATGTCAATTTTTTTGGATGAATGGCCAGGATTGATAGTTGACAAATGCCCTAAGATGGAAGGCTGAGATTGAATATGACAACTAGCAATTAGGGTTAGAGCAGAATTAGGGTAAAATTTGAAATTGAGGGCTATGATTTAATTTTAGGAAAATTAAATCAATGGATAAGAATGCATGTGACAAGAGGATATTGGGCACAAAAAAAGAGATTGCTGGAGAATCAAATAAGAATTTAAAATTATTTGATTTAGGAGTTGAATTAAAAATTAATTTAATTCAAAAGAGGTGGGGCTAGGATAGTAAATAATGGTTTTTAATTATTTACTTGGTGGGAAAATGGGAATGAGAATTTTAAATAAATGATTTTATTTAAATTTTGGAGAAAAAGACTGTAGGACAATTGAATAATTAATGAAAATAATTTAATTGTAGAGGAAAAGAATAAAGTGAATAATAATTAAATAAAATTTAGGAATTTATTTAATTATAAAGAGACATAGGAAATTAGTGACACATTTAAATAAATAGATGTAATTTATTTATTTAAATAATCAAGATTCAAGAGGAATAAAATATAAAGTGAATAATAATTAAATAAAGTTAGGAATTTATTTAATTATAGAAAGACATAGGAAATTAGTGACAATAAATGAAATTTATTTATTTAAATAATCAGGAAAAATAAAAGACATGAATTAATTAAATAATTAAGAATTATTTAATTAATGGTTGAATTTGGACCATAGGACATAATTAAATATTTTAATTATGTCGAGAAGAAATATGGTAAGTCTTAAAAAAATAAAGCTTGCAGGCCTAGGTTATTTTTTGTGTCTACATTTTGCCCCTCTTTGTCATGATGCAGTTTATTGCATTGTGACAAAGAAATTTAGTCAAAAATATGCCCCAGCGAAAACAGGGTAGATTCATGCCCTTTCGGAATTTTTTTGCAAATTTTCAAAAAAATTCAAAAAAAATTGAAAATTGTTCCGAAAAGTCAAATTAATAGCCACAAGTGCCCTAGTGACGAAAGAAATGACCTTCAGGATCCTCGGGGTAGACAAAATGTAGTTTCAAGGTTCTTGCAAAGTGCAACCAGCACAAACCCTAGTCAAACCCTAATTTTTGGGAGGTATAAGTATGAAATTGGCAAGTCAAAGGCTCATTTTACACATTTGGAGTTTGGAGATTAGGAGCTTTGAGTGAAGATGGAGCGCGTTCCTCACACCGAGCACAGAGCATATCAATTGCGAACATTCAAATGCCCAGAGGGCGCAGGAGATCTGGTGAGTACCTACAAACCCACTTTCTCAAATTTTGATTTTACGCATTTTTAGATAGGTTAAAATTTTAGCAGTCAATTGCGTCATTTGGGGCTAGCCGCAAGTGCTATCGCATTCAACGCAATTGCTTGTGATTCGACGCATGTGATAAAAACACACCTAGGGTAGGATAGGGATTTGAAGTTTTATGATGCAATTGCTAGGGTTCGACGCATCTGCAGAGTGCTTAACCGCATTTGCATATGTGTGACACAACTGACTATAATTATGTGCAATTGATAGGGATTAATTGCAACCACATTAGGAATGACACAAATGTAGGCATAGGTCACAATTGATTTAGGGAATCAATGCAATCGGGATCTTGCGACGCATTCGCCATTGCGTGACACAATTGAAAATTATGCGATGCAATTGACTGGTGACAAAATTGCCCTAGCATAGGATTGACTTGCTTTTATGACATGTGCAAAATCAGTTGAGGTAAGCTTTTTAATTGACGCAGTGTCTGTCATGCTGACCATAGGTGCATCTTGATCCGATCAATATATGAGAGTCATGACCACCAGGCACTTATTAGTTGCGAGACTAGTTGACTAGCGCTGAAAAGCGTAGACTATACCATCTTGGCTTGTATCACATTACATTCATGCCCGTCATTAGGGAAAATAGTGGGATGTTGATTGCACTTGTTGAGAGATGGCATTCTGAGACATGCTCATTTCATTTGCCTACGGGAGAGGCTACTATCACATTGGAGGACATCTACAGGATCTTACGACTGCCAATTCGAGGTGAGTGGGTCAGATACAATCTAGGCCGGGGATATCAAGCTTTGACCACCTACTATGTATATGAAGATGTCAGGGATTTGGGGATTGATTAGTATGAGATCAAATGGGAGACATTGGATGCACGATACAAGCGGTTTGACTGCATACTGTGCACTCTAATAGTTAGGGTAGTCATTCCATACCGTCAAGGACATGGATTTCCAGTCGGATGGGGAGAGATGCTAGTTGGGATGATGGCCAGTGACACTCTAAATGCATGGAGGCTATGTTTGCTAATGATGGTCTACTTTCAGCTGCATGATATAGGGTATCGGTGAGGATAGTCCATGAGTTGCGAAGTGACTCTTTTGATGGTCTGGGCTTGGGAGCACATTGTGGTGTTTTGTCCACCAATTGGTCGCCAGTTGGGGGCCAACGTACCATATGTATATATATATATATATATATATATATATATATATATATATATATATATATATATATATATATGTATATATATACAGAGAAGCAGTCACGTAGACACATGTCGAGGGTATTGGTTATTGACGACATGGATTAGATACTTTAGCTAGCTTCATATGGAGGCCTTGGATGGATTGTGCTCAGTGGCCTGATAAGGATCAACATCTACAGTGGTGCTGACAGGAGAGATACCTTATTGGGCGGACTGTGTAGTCACAACATATCATTGATAGGTACTTATCAAACCAGGTTCTAAGACAGTTTGAAGAGCAGCAGGGAGTGCCATGAGGTACAACAATGTTTGTTCTGTCATCCAGGGAGGTGACACCATGGGGCCCAGTGATTACAGTAGCTATAGCTAAGTAGGCCATAGATGGATTGCAGGCATTGCCATGGCATTGGAGAGGGGGTCCAGGGGATGCAGGCACCTCGGCAGAGTATGATGAATGGTGGGTAGTGCATAGGCCTATGCCTTTGACTGATCTAGATCAGCTAACTCTAGTGGTTCGACGAGGATGAGGTCCTCAGGGTAGGAGAGGCGGAAGGAGAGGGAGAGGAGATGGAGGGAGAGGGGGTGGTGGTCAAGGTGATGATGGAGGAGATGGGGGAGATGGTTGTAGGGGGGGGGAGGGGGGAAGAGGAGGGGATGGTGGGAGGAGGCAGCGACGGAGACTATGGAGGAGGAGGAGCATGTCACTTTCTCCTATCCGGGAGGAGGGAGAGGAGGAGGGTAGACAGGAGGAGGCCATGCCAGATGTGGAGGTAGAGGGAGAGTGGCCCGAGGCAGAGCAACTTGATGTGCTAGGAAATGCAACCGCTATGGATGTGGAGGTGGTAGGGCATGAGGAGCAGCCCAAGGAAGAGGAGATGGGTGAGGAGGAGCGGATACTGTGGGAGAGGATTCTACATGGGGATGAGGAGTTCAAGGATGTACCCGTCAGAGGCAGTACAAGAGACAGGGATCAGGAGTTGGCGAGTCTGCAGGCCAGAGTATAGGCATTAGAGGTCGAGCTCAAGCTCTATGGGTGGAGAGGGATGGCCTACAAGTAGAGAGAAACACGGCTGTTATTAGGGCACAACAGGCAGAGCAGAGGAGCTTAGACTTTATTTCCACCTGCAGCGGGTCCTCAGCTGACATGGTTAGAGAGGTTGCCAATATTGGGCACAGAGAGCAGCATTATAGGCAGCTCTATGAGGAGGCAGTTCCACTAGAGTGGTAGGCACCTAGCGCATTAGAGGTTGTCAGCAATGGTCGTTCTCACAGCAGGTAGTCTTAGAGCAGATCTAGCAGGGGTGAGAACAACAGCATGGGCTCTGGGGATCATGGCAGCACTGGATAGACCTGATTTGACTCATGTATTTTGACACTTATATTTTGTATCCATTGAGTCTACGAGCTTTGGGATTCATCGAGACTCTATCTTGTGACATCATTTTGAGATTATATATATGATGCATTTTTGGCATGGACTATATGCCATGTGTTGTGTTATTATGCATGATGATTTATGATGTTTATGTGGTGTTGCCCATGTTATGATTCCTATGATGATGCATTGTGTATTATGTGATGTATGTATGCATGATGATTTATGATGAGATGTTATTGATGATGTTATGATAATGCTCTATATATGCATGATTCCTAAATACTAATGGATGCATAAAATGTCCTGATGATGATTATGAATGTATTGTTCCATAATCGTGGATGATACAATCTTGGTATGGATTATGCTTTATGTTATGATTATAGCTATCATGTATTTATGTGAAGTAATGGCATGTATGATGTATGAAATGGAAATGCACCTATATGTTATGTTAATGCAAATGATATGTAAATGGATTTATGCAAATGTGAGATGTATAGCCTATGTGAAATGTACTAATGCAAAAATCCTACATGGTCATGTATGCAGCTCTATTTTTGTGTGTCGTAGGACGTTGTCAGAGGGTGGAAGAAGGACTGTTAGATGGAAGGGGATGGATGTTAGTGCAGAGAAGAAAACTTCAATATTTTGCCAAAGTACAAATAGGTGTTGCATGAATCATCATTGGGCAGACTATCACAATGGACAACAAACACCATGATATGACATAAATCGATGGTGTGCAAGGTTGTGCCATCATGTAAAACAAATAGTTGCAGACAAGGAGTGTGACTCATACGAGGAGCCCAATTGCTCCAGTCTTTTTGTCACAACCAACCATAGACAGTCATAAAAAAGAAAGACAAATCATGAAACATCGTTGCTCCTCTAAATCCTATACAAGACATCCTCGAGGTGGCTAGTATCATGACGAAAAATCAAATGACAGATGTGACCATATTTAGAGACGATGTTTGCCAAAGTGTTTGCCAAGAGTGTTTTGGATGTCAAGATTATTAATACTGAAATGTCAATTTTGACGAAGCCTAGTTTTGTGTTAGGTAGGCTAATGTGTGATAAAATGTCGAGGAATCAAATTCAGGAAGGACACATCCTAAATGGTGTCGATGTTAGGAGTGTCGATCTCCAATGTTGATAGGATCCCCCAAAATGCCAGTTGATAGTGTCGATGCTCAAGAAAGACATTCTAAAGCAAAATAAATGACAAGGGTCATTCCCCAGAAAGACATGTCCTAAGAATGACCAAAAATTGATAGTTTGATGTTATGAGAATTTGACCAAGTTTGACTAGATGACCTAATTGACCGTGTCGCATTCAAAGGGTCAATTCGGTTGAATGGTTTGTTGACTGGTTGCCTAGATTTGTTTAAGGGTTGTCCAATTTAGGATATTGCGATGAGACAAAGACCGACTCGACAGACCCTAAGGGACTAGACCTAGGGGGCCTCGAGGGCACATCGATGATGGCCTTGCCTACGCCGTACACTCAAAGACCACGTGGTTTGACAAAGATAGGATTGACATGCCCATTTATTAAAGACTAACTGACATGTTCTAACTTGACCTGATAGATCCTAAAAGACTGGCCTAGGGGGCCTCGAGGGGCACATTAATGATGGCCTTGGCTACGTAGCAAATGCACAAAGACCTCGTAGTTCAAGTGATACCATGATCAAGGACGAAAATTTTTATTGACTGACACAATTGACTTGGAAAATACCAAGTAACTTGCCTACTAGACTCAAATGACCAACTGACATTAAAAACCTAAAAGACTGACTTAGGTGGTCTCGCGGGCTCATCGATGATGGCCTTGCCTACGTAGAAAATACGCAGGGACCGCGTAGCTCGACCATTCTAACTATGACTCGACTTTGACTAATTTTGACTTTGTTTTTGGAATTTTTGAGAGTTTATATGCCCTCTTGTACCTCATGTAAGGTTGTTTGAGCTTCATGTCGAGACATCAAAGGAGGGTATTGTCAAAGCTGTGTCTATATAGGGTGTTATTGATGATGGTATAGTGGGCGGCTTTGCAAATGAAGGATTTGCATTGGTTATTGGAAAGGGCTAGTGGTAGAATCTGGGAATGTAAGTAATTGTATATGTCCTGATACCAGGGGGAATTAGGACCAACAAGTTCACAAACCATTTCAGACTCAGGAATGTCATAGGCAGGAACCAACAGTTGTTCCACTAAGAACTCAAATTGCGGCACATTATTAGAGATATCCAAGAGAGATCCAATTGTGGCCATAGTGTCGGCTGCTTTGTTTTGTGCTCGGGGAATCTGCTCAAAAGCGATCATATGGAAGTATGACAGGAAACTATCCACCATGCTTTTGTAAGGCATTGGTTTCTCATCCTTGGTGTTGTAATCATCATTGACTTGGTTAATAACTAGCTGAGAATCGCCAAAAATTAAGAGTTCTTTAATTTTCCATTGAACTACCATTCAATGTCCTATCAACAATGCTTCATATTGGCAACATTATTAGTGCATGGAAATGCAATGCGAAATGATTTAGGAATATAATCTCCTTGAGGTGTGATGAATAATATGCTTGCTCTTGAATCATGACCTGTATGGGACTCATCAAAATAAAGTTTCCAAGGTAATCCAGGTCCTACATGAAAGCCAAATTCATCTAGAAAATGAGCTACCAATGGGTGATCACCTTTGGGTGCGTCAGCAAGTTGATCTGCTATGACTTGTCCTTTTATTGCTTTGTGTTCTACATACTGTATGTCATATTCGCTAAGTATCATGACCCATTTTGTCAATCGTCCTATTAATGTTTCCCAACTAAGAAGGTACTTCAATGGATCTATCTTAGCCACTAATTTTGTTTTATGATTTAGCATATAATGTCTCAATTTTTGAGCGACAAAGACTACTGTGAGGCATGCACATTCAATGGGAATATAGTTAAGTTCATACCCAACCAAAGTGAAACTAATGTAATAAATTTCTCTTTCCTTTTCCTCATGGTCGTTATGTGTGAGTAATGCCCCCAGTGTGGAAGTGGTTGCAGAAATATACAATATCAAAGGTTTCCCATCAATAGGTGGCATTAGGACTGGCGGTGTCAGAAGATAGTCTTCAAGATTTGTTGAAAAGCATCTTGACACTTGTCTTTCCAAATAAAGGGGATTCCTTTGCGTAACAGGTATTGGAATGGTTGACATTTATCGGCCAACTATGCAATGAAATGTTTGATGGGCTATAATCTTCCCTGTAATGTTCGGAGCTCACTGATTCCTTTTGGTGGAGGCATATCCAAGATTGCTTTTACTTTAGTTGGGACCTCAATGTGAGAAACTATGAAGAAGTTTACCCGAAGTTGAAGAGGCACTTCTTAAGGTTGAGACGGACCTTATACTCTTCCATCCTTTTGAAGATCTTGTCTAGCACCTTTAGGTGATCGTTTCAGGGATTTTGCCAGGAGATCATCAACATAGTCCTCCATTAATGTGTGCATAAGATCATGAAATATCGTGGTCATAGCCTGTTGATAAGTGGCACGTACATTCTTCAGTTCGAAAGGCATGACATTCTAGTAGTATGTACCCCAGGGACAAGTGAATGTCGTTTTATGTTGCTCTTTTGGGGCAATATGGATCTGATTGTATCCCGAAAAACCATCCATAAGAGACATCTCATATCCTGCTGTGAGATCCACTATGATATCTATATTTGGGAGTGGAAAATCATCCTTTGGGAAAGCTTTATTCAAATCCCAGAAGTTCGTGCAAATACAAATTTGACCATTCAGTTTGTGACAGGTATGAGGTTTGATATCTAGTCAGCATAATCTATAGATCTTATGAATCCAGCATCTAACAACTTTTTGAGCTCAGCTTTTAGAAGCAAGGTGATCTGTGGGTGCATCTTCCAGAGTTTTTGTTTGACCGGTTTTGCATCTGGAAGTAAGGGAAAATGATGCAGGACTAATGCCAGATCTAATCTTGGCATATTAGCATAGGACCAAGTGAAGTTGACTTGACGTTTTGTGAAGAAATCTTGAAACTCGGGCTTTTCCTTTTCTGTCAACAATGCTGCAAGGAGAATCATTTTGGGATTTTCAAGTGTGCCTGTATTGACTTCTATGGTATCTTCAATTAGCATGGTCAATTTCTTTTGAGTAACGGGGAGAACGTCCAACCCTCCATCCTTAAGCACCTCAAAGAGGTTTTCACCCTTGGATACATCCTTTCTTTTTACTTTTGTGTCATCAAAAGGTGCCTTACGGTTTTCACCTAAAGATGTGTCCTTTCTTGTTTTATTTTTATTACTTTTGCGACTAGAGGGTTGAACAGTCTCTCTAAACTATGTTGCGCAATCGAGATCTATAGTAAATCCAACTTTATAGTCCCCACCTGGTATTCCTTCACGTAGTCCCATGAATTCGGCAATGGCTTCATCATTCTCAAAAGTGTCCATGATAGGCGGGCCTTGTTGATCCCAATCAATTAGTTGTGGATATATGAGGGAGATACCATCATCAGTGTTAGCGAAAGGCGAAGGTGATGTTGAGAGCATGCAAATGGGAGGTCGAAAGGGTAAAGATAGAAGTATTCTCAGGATCCCAGGAGGATTCCATCCAATCTTCGTTCTCAATTATCTCAAGTAAATTGGACTCATGGGGGAGGTCAAGATTGGAGAAGGGAAATTCAAAAGTGTCAGGTGGCAGATTAGGTTTGTCATTGTCACGGGGGTCATACGCCCAAAAGGTTCTTACTCAAGCCTCTCTTTTCATAAGGATTTTAGAATTGTCATTAGAAGGTTCCTGTGGTGAACCAATTTTAAACTCTTGTCTGAATCTTTCCTCAAAAGAAGGCTCACCTGGTTCTCAAAATGTTTCTTCAAGATCATAGTCACTAAGGGATTTATCAGAACCATATTCCCATTCATGAGAGTCAGTTTCAGTATAGGATTCATCGGATATCTCGACATTTTTAGAAGCACTTACGGCCTCACTTGAAATCACAAGGGTATGTGGAGGGCCAATCTTGACTGGCTTAAACCCTAACCCTAGATTCTTTGGTCTTTTAGGCGGCATTAAGGGTTCTCGCATTCCATTTTTGTTTATGCCAAGACCATTGATTCCATCATAGCCTTTTTCCTTCATTATCTCAAAGCCTTTGCCATATTGTTCTATAGGGAGGGGTTGAAGTTCCTCCACATCCTTATAAAGCCATGTCATTACATCATCGGTGTCTTCCTGATCTAGTTCTCCCCATCTTGTGAAGACAGTAGGAGGAACACGAAAAGTGACTTTTCATTCTAGTTTGAAGCATGGTTTGTCGTAAACCTTTGGAGACTTGGGTAACTATGAAATGCAGTAAGAGGTGTTCAGTTTGTACTCTCCACATCCTATGTCATGGATCTTGACATTTGGATTGGTGGTGGGAGTGGTGGAAGTGGATGTTATGGTGAAGATTGAAGCGGTACAAGTGGATGACTTGGTAAGTGTAGATGGATCGACGTATTGGGATGAGGTGGATGTTGAAGCTTCACGATTAATAGGCACTTGATGTTCAGAAATGCCCCTTAAGTTGGTGCAATATTGAAAGGGGTCAAGATCACCAGTTATGGTAATCTTAGTGTCGTTATAGAGGAACTTCAAACATTGGTGATATGTGGATGGTACGACCTTTAATGCGTGAATCCAAGGTCGACCAAGGAGGATGTTGTAGGGAAATTCAAGATCCAACCATGACCTGGCATGTGGTTTCTATGATTGTTGGCCCAACGCGAATAGGGAGCGTGATAATTCCCTTAGAAGAACACTCCTCATCATCACAAGTTTTGATTACAATGCTTTTAGTGGCATCTACACATGTATCAAAGAAGCTTACTGCCTTGACCAATTGTAAGGAGCATATGTTCAGCCCAGCTCCACCATCTACTAGGACTCATCTGACCTTGTGTTTGTGAATGAAAACTTCAATGTGTAATGCATCATTGTGGTAAGCTTGGGTGTGGAGTAATCTTGGTCTAAGAAATTGACTTGGTGGGAATTGGCCAAATATCCGACCATAGCTTCAAAGCGGTTGACATCAATGTCGATGGGGACTAAAGTCTCTTTTAAAGCCTTGTCAAGAATAGCTTTATGTGCGGGAGAGATGCGCAAAAGTTCGAGTATGGAAATCTGTGTAGGGGTTTTATCCAAATGGTCGTCAAGGTTAAATTGTCCTTTAGGCTGTAGCGACTTAGCAGAAGGACCCGGTATTGTGATTTTGGCTCGGCGAGTGGTGACGTTGCATTCAAGAGTTTTTTTGATGGTGATGGTATTGACATATTCATTGGCGGCTCGAAGGTGATTGATTATAGGCCCACTCAAGTAATCGAAGGCAGCATAAGTGTAGTTAGCCTGGTTATTAGTCTTTTGACCTAATGAGGAAGGATTTCCCTAACCATGATCTTGCAATGGACTCTTATGAATGGTATGGTTAGTATTGGAAGAGTATTGTTGACCGTTAAATTCAATGCCACCGTTCTCAATTAGATGTTGTATGATGTTCCTCAATTGTTTACAGGATGATGTTTTATGCCCTTTTCCTCTATGGTAATCACAAAAGACGTTGTCGTCCCACCATGATGGTTTAAACTGTCCTGGGTCATATGCTTTAGGTTCTTGCAAAGTTATGACATAGATTAGACGAGCTTCTTGAGGACAAATTCAATAGGTTCTCCCAAGGGGGTGTATGTGCGTCGTTTTGGGAATTGTCTAGTTTTCCTTTGTTGACCTTGGTCTTGGTTGCTTTGAACGACATTTGCAGTAGGTGTTGGGATGGATGGGGGAGTGTTTTGTGGTTGAGATTCCCTACGTGTGATTGCAGGACCGGTTTTATTCACCGCTTTAGCGTCGATGACACCATCATTGGTAACATGTTTGTTTTGGGCCCAATACTTGTTCTTATCATTGGTCGTTTTCATGTTTGCGTTCTTTCTAGGGTACTTATGTTCACCTTGTGCGATGAGGGCCTTTTCAAGTTGGACACCTTTTTCAACAAAGACTGTGAACGTTGTACAACAATGGACTTGCAAGTTATATTTCTAAGGTTTAATGAGGTTTTGAACAAACATGTGTACCTTCTAATTTTCAGAGATTTCAATCGAACATCAGCTTGCCAAGCCTTGTCATTTTTGAAAGAAAGGAACAAATGTTTCACTAGATTCTTCTTGTGTTGTCTTACATAGTGTGGCGATTGTACATCAGTGTCAATGTTATATGCATAGTTCTCTACAAATTTGTTGGCAAGTTCGTCCCCAGATCTTATCCCTTTAGGAAAAAGTGCGAACCAATCAAGTGTAGGACCTGTGAGACTTCTAGGAAAAAGTATCATCAAATAAGTGTGTTCATATGCCACGTCTACACAATTGGTTGTGAATTCTCTTATGTGCTCAATAGGGTTTGTCTTTCCTTCGTACTTAGAGAAATTTGGGACCACATATCCTGGGGGAAATGGTGACATGTATAAGCTTGTGTCAAATGGATATGGATGCAAGTCAAAGGATGTATAAGTCTTCTTGCTAGATAGCTGCATGTTTTCTACTTGCTTTTGTAAGGCAGCTAGTTGGGCAGTCAATGCATCCACTATTAGATTGTTAGTGGCATCACTCATGTTGTTGATAGGTATCCCATACATTCCCATTTGTTGTGATGACATATTTTGAGTTGGAATTTGGTGTGCGTGTTGAGCATGTGTATGGACGTGGGAAGTGTATGTTGGGATGTGTGATCCAGTAGTGTTGAATTGCATTTGGGGAATGTGTTGTCCATGTGTGTTTTGATGACTGAACGGGGTGTGACCTATTTGTGACATGTTCATGTGTTGTGATGTTTGATTTCCTTGTCCATATTGATGGATATGACCTTGTTGGAAGTTCGTGTTTTATCTTTGAGGGCCACTAGTGTTTGTGTTGATTCAAGGACCTTATGATGTGGTATTGGTGTTAGGTTGAGATCCTTGAATGGAAACTTTTCTTGCTTTGTTTCTTGCAAAAAGGATTGAATGAGGACGTCCCCATAGCATTGGATGATGACCCAAATGTAGAAAATGTTGATCCAAAAGTTTGTGACATAGTTTGAGACACTTGTGGCATTGGTTGTGACGTGGTTTGTGATATAGTTGGTGTCCCAAAAGCATATGTCGTATTGATCATGTTTGTTGCACTTTGAGTTGTCATGCTAATAGAAGTAGTGGTAGCGCTATGCTATGGTGTTGAGGGATCTTGACTAGTTTGTGTGTTGTGACTAGGTGATGCTCCTCTCAAGGTGTTGACATCAAATCCATGTGGTAATCTAACTCCTTCATGTAAGAGTTTGGCTAAATATCGTTGTGGGTCTAGCATGAGTAATTTGTCTACGAAAGAAGTTACTTCTGGATTTTGGGTAGCAGCCTCTTGGTCTTTGATAAACACATTTCCATTTGCGTCTCTGTGAATGAATTCCTCAAAAGGATTGTTGTGTAATGGATGTCCAATATTTGTGTCATTGAAAGGGTTGTTGGAGGTAGATCCCATGTTGGTATTGTTGTGAGTTGTATGTGAAGTGGCATTTAGGTTCATGTCACTAGTATGGTTATAAAGATCATCTTCTTTTCCAAAAAGGTCCATGTCTCTTCTCCTTTTTTGTAATCTAGTCTCAACCATGTAAGATTTGCTCAAACAAAAAGGGGAAATGCAAATGATATGGCACCGAGTCTATGGATGAAAATGATATAACTAAGTCTATGTTTTTGGAATTTTTTGGAATAAGAAATGAGGAACTTGTCCTAATGCAATATGACAATAATGTCTAAAGAGGATGTTGGTTGGCCAATGTGAGGTGACAATAATGTTTATGAGGGATGCAAAGTGATAATAATTTCTAAGAGGAATGTATAATGCAAGGTGATAATGATGTCTAAGAGGAATTTATAATGCAAGGTGATAAATGATGGTGTCTTAAAATGAGAGAGTTTTGATATGCTATGGCAATGTCTAAATATGTTATGGGAAGTGTTCTAAATGCAAGGTGTAAGCAAGCTCTAGAGGTCATCAACTTTGGGAGATTTGAGAAGAGGCTGACTAACCATCCAAAGTTTAGCCAATGCTTCAATTTGAATTGTTAAAGGACCTTTTTTGAGACCAAGTGAGACCAAGTGAAATAACAAAGAGACAAAGTGAGTTTCCCAAACTAGACTTATGAGCTAGAAAGACTCAACGAAAATGACAAAGACTATAAGTGTGACAAGCAATTTGGTCCAATGACAATCTTTTCTTGAAGTAATGGTTTGTACAAAGTATGGAAAGTTGGCCTATTCTAAAATCTACAAAGATAATGTCTTAAGAGTTTGACTAGGCTAAAGGTGATTAGGAATCCTAAAATGCAACTAAAGTTTGCAATGGTATGCCTATTGTTGAGACTAAATGACAAACTAAAAGGTGCAATAGTGGATAGTTTAAGCAAATCCTTTTGGTTTTCGTACAAAGGTTACTGTGAAAAGGTAGTCAAAGAAGGATCTTGAATGTTTGATTTCAGACTGTGACAGTGAAAGTTGTTTTTCTGAGCAACAGGTAGTTGCGGCATTTAAGTTCACAATTACGTTTTAGAGAACAGATGTGTTTAACAACAATTGTGTCGTAATACAACTAGTTGCGGTTCATAGAGTCTCAATTGCGTTGCATAGTGAATAGAGTTTGGTTTTTCTGCAATTTTGATAATGTTGTGAATTGTTTCCAGTCTGATTATGATTTTCTAGATTGCAGAGGTGTTTATTTATTCGTTAATTTAGAAAACACTTTGTTTTTGTCTTAGGTTGTTTTGATACAAGCACTTTGAAAACAATTGCACAAATCCTATGGTTGGCAAGGACAATATATGTTGGGTTCCTACTTGGATTTCTCCAGCTGTGCCTATTCAAAGCGGATAGCTTAGGAACTTGGTAGCACTTGCTCCTCTCCATGGTACTCACTTCTCGGGCATACCAAGTTCTGAATTCCCTAAGACCACAAGGATTTCAAGAAATTTTCCATCTCTACAATGAACCGTGAAAGTGTGGGATAGCTTTAGAGGTCCGACCTCCTACGCCAAGAGACATAAGGATTTTGGCTTTCTACACAAAGTTTTTTAGTAAGGGTATCTGGTTCAAGGGATACTATGATAAACTCCCTCAAGAGGTCTCCCAACTCTTAGAACAAGGGCTTTTCACATCATAAAGATATTGGGGGAGAGCTATCATGTACCACTTCCCGTTGATTGCAAACTTTCCTTGCAATCACAAATTTATATAGCAGTTAGGAAGAACTTGGCTTTAGCCTATTATCGCTTGGGTCGTTCCCACCTTTCAAAGCAGGGTGGTAGGCCCTCTAATGATGGTAAACAAAAACAAATTGAAAACTTTGTTTTTGATCATCCAAAGTGCAAGTAGAGTGCATACACAAAGCTTTCACTTCACACTGGGAAGGTTGTTCGTTTTAATACCCAAATCCGAAATGTGTGGGTGGCAAAGCAATAATCCCTAAGTGCTTTTGATTCTCCAGATCGCTATGAGGCGCAAAAGAAGTGCATACGCACTAAGAAATCACTACCATACCACAAAACACACCAAACACTTGCAAATTTTAATCCAACTTATTATGAAACAAACAAGGTTCTTTTTAGCCCAATGCTATGAAAAATGCAAGTACATTTTAACCTTGATGAGTGTAGATGCAAGTTGTGTTCTTTTTAAGTCCAATGAATGTAAATGCAGTTCATTTTAACTCATGAATGTGAAATGCAAGTTGTAGTTGTTTGTTTGTTGCTTAAAAATGAAGGACATTATAAAAATGAACAAAACAAAGTTAGCATCCTCCTCCAACTTGCCACACGCTACCAACAAAATGTCAGTAACTAGAAAACCTTAGCCTACTGAAACAAAATAGCTAAAAATTGAAAATGTTGGCCGAAATTAAAAACAAACCCTAGACAGACAATTGTGGCTCATGAAAGTGATCAAATGTGTTGCAGAAACTGCGACTGCAGCTCACAGGATGTCGACTACGGTGCACTAGAATAGATGCGGCTCGGGTTTATAATGACTATGGCAAACCAAAAACACGGGTGTGGCGAATGACATCCAATTGCGACACATGAACCTGAACCTGTAAAACAGTAGAAAATCTACTAAAAATAAATGACCTAATGATGCCTACGATACGACACTAGGGTTATATTAACAAACCAGAAGACTAAATGACCCAGATATAACATAAATCACCAAAAATTAAATGAAATCTAACTATTCCCTTATGCAAAGCAATTGTGTCGTTTGACCTGACAATTGCATCATTCTAGCTTTTGCGATTGCATCGATCCATACTCGTAACCTACAAAAACGAAAAATTTGTATGAAATCTGCAAAATTTTGTCCTTCACGTCAGGTTCAAAAATATAACTAAAAGAAAAATTCAGGTTAGCAATAAACAACATAAATAAACTAAACCCTAGCTAACAATGAAGTACAATGGAAAAAAAAGCATAAACAAAGGAACAATCTCACAAAAGCCTTCATGCACTCCATGATTCATCTTCATTGCCCTTCTCCATTTTTGATGTAAATAGCATTTTTCCTCAGATTTTAATGAGCAACTATGACCTATGACAAAGACCCAAGAAAATATTGAAGGATTTGACTTAGAAATTGCAAGCATAAGGTGACAAAATGAGGTTGACATTGCCCTTTTATAAAAGTCAATTTTTTGGATGAATGGCCAGGATTGACATTTGACAAATGCCCTAAGATGGAAAGCTAAAATTGAATATGACAACTAGCAGTTAGGGTTAAGGTAGAATTAGGTTAAAATTTGAAATGGGGGGCTATGATTTAATTCAATTGATAGGAATGCATGTGACAAGAGGATTTTGGGCACAAAAAAAGAGATTGTTGGAGAATCAAATAAGAATTTAAAATTATTTGATTTAGGAGGTAGTGTTGATCTTTTGAATTAAAAATTAATTTAATTCAAAAAAGGTGGGGCCAGGACAGTAAATAATGATTTTTAATTATTTACTTGGTGGGAAAATGGGAATGGGAATTTTATTTAAATTCTGGAGGAAAGACCAAAGGACAATTAAATAATTTTCAAGGAATGGGAATTTAAATAAATGATTTTATTTAAATTTTGGAGGAAAGACCAAAGGACAATTAAATAATTAATGAAAATTATTTAATTGTAGAGGAAAAGGATAAAGTGAATAGTAATTAAATAAATTTAGGAATTTATTTAATTATAAAAAGGCAGGAAATTAGTGACGCATTTAAATAAATAGATATAATTTATTTATTTAAATAAGGAGGAATAAAAGATAAAGTGAATAATAATTAAATAAAGTTAGGAATTTATTTAATTGTAGAAAGACATAGGAAATTAGTGACGTATTTAAATAAATAAATGAAATTTATTTAAATAATTAGGAAGAATAAAAGACATGAATTAATTAAATAAATTGATAGTTGAATTTGGACCATTGGACATAATTAAATATTTTAATTATGTTGAGAAGAAATATGGTAAGCCCTGGAAAAATGAAGCTTGCAGGGCTAGGTTATTGTTATGTGTCTACAATTTAAATCCAATTAGTTGTTCAAGTACAAACCAAATTTTCATCTTTGTGATGTGGGAATATTATGGTGTTTCAACTAAAATAAAATTTAGTTTGTGGTCTACCATAAGTCTTAATTGTCTTGTCTTACCATAAGCTATGGATCACCTAGCAACAAAGAGTATTGGCTTATGTGGCTATGAGGCCTTGTTATGTCTCATCCTCCATATTTATGGAAGGGAAACTTCTAGTCTCTAGAGAGTCAAATAGTTATATCTTTTAAATAGATAGGTCAAGTATGTAGAGCTTTGTGTATAGTGGTGGAGAATCACAACATAAAGAGAGAGTAGGAGAATGGCTCCAAGTGATGTAACATGTTGTCAACTATGTCTCTTAATTTTTTAAAAAGAGGGGTAAAAACTTTATTAAAATCAAGAAATCAGTAGTACAAAAGGATTAGGGAACTCGTAAGCTCCCACAAAAGAAAACAACAGAACATCCATCAAGAACAAACACCACCATCCAAATAGCCACCAGTATCTTATCTCTCCATATCATCAACAATGACTCTCTCTAAATTAGGAACATACTTAGGGGATAACTGACTCCACTCCTCAATCCTCCAATCACCCTCATGCTCTGAAGCCCACTTAGCCAAACAGTCAGCAACCCTATTCCATTCATGCGGAATGTGGACAAAAGACAACACTTCCAAATTAGATCATCTCTGCAAAATTTGTCGAACCACCTATAAGTGTGAAAAAGTAAACTAAATACAATTAAATACACCTCTTAATGAAACATTGTATCAAGATTAAACATGAATTAAACTAATTTAAAAACATAGAAAGTCTAAATGTGTCCCATTGTCTCCTATCTCCAAAGATTTATCAAGTTACAGAAGCTCTCAAATTTGTAAGCACCGTAACTGTTTAAAATACCTATCTAGAGAACATAATGGATGTTAAATGCAATGATTTGATGATTAATAATGATTTCTAAGTGATATGAAGCTACTATAAACTATTCTGATGAAAACTGATAAAAGGAAGCTACAGTAAACTAATGATGTTGTCGTGATATGAAATCTACTGATGCCATGATGCTATGATGATCCTAAAATGCTAATGCTACTGCTTATGATTGCTTGGTTGCTTGGTTGTATTCCTGCAGAGTAAGTTTGCATAAATTGGGATTTCTTAGATCATTTTCATGCTAAAGCTGTATATATAGATTTCCGACAATAGTTTTGCACAGGGGTAACACAACAGAGGTTGAGATTAAATCTAGAGATTTGTATGGTAAGAGATGAGAAGGTGGAGCTGATCATAGAGGATTGTTCCTCCCCATGAAAACACCAAGCAAGATGAGAGGAAATATTTGAGGAAGAAGATTGAGAGGATTGCCTGCAGGTTTGTCCCTGAGGCTTTTCCCGTGAATGCCAGTTAAATTAATTAGATTTCAAAAAATCTAATTTTATTGGTGAGTGAATAGAGGGATTTGATTTATGCTTTTATTTAAATATTTTTGGTTTATTTAAATTAGCAAAAAAAGAGATAAATAATTTAATAAAACAAACTATAAAAGTTGTTTATTAAATTAAAATAGAAGGAATATGATAATTAAATTAAAGATTTTAGGATATCTTTATTTAATTAAGAAGAAAATATGATAAGATAATTAAATTACACAAACTATTGAAGCTGTGTATTTAATTTAAGATAGAATTAATGGATAAAGTATAGAAGAAATAATAATGATAATAATTAAATAAAACAAAGTATTTAATTTTGTTTATTTAATTAAGAGGAAAATAATATGATAAAATAGAAGAATTAATAGTGAACTTAAATATAAATAAATATTTCTATTTATTTACTAAGTAGATGAATTTAAGATTAATTAATCAAATAAATCATATTTAATTAATTAGATTCTCTAGACCATTTTTAGGTGTCTACATCACCAACGCAATCTGCCAATTAACCTCATCCACCTTTTTCTCGAGTAACTTATTAACAATAATTTGTGAATCGGATTCATAGATAATCCTTTGCCAACCCAAAGCACAAGCATGCTCAATAGCCTAGAGAATCGCCAACCCTTCCATAAAGCTATTAGAATGTCGTCCTTTATGGATGGAGAAAAAGAAAATGACCAAACCAGAACAGTCTCTACCAACTCCACCAATCCCAACAGGCTCAGGGTTACCCCTAGAGGAACCATCTGTATTAATCTTCAGAAAATCCGTTGGAGGAGGCAACCATCTTCCAACACTTTAAACCTTTTTTAGCCCTCCTTCCTTTTCTAACACAAGCAGAGACTGAAGTCAGTCCCTGCAAGCCCAAACTATTCATAATCTTGTCATCACTTCTTTCCAATGGAAAAGCCACTTCACATTTGGCTTCCACTGTGTCTTGGATCATACCAACAATCCTGTGCCAAACATGTTGAACCGCCATCCTATCCCCACGGAAAATCCTACGATTCCTTTCCAACCAAATTTTCCAAAGGATAAACGTAGGAGCAATGCTCCACACAATCTGAAGGAAAGAGGCCTAGGAAGGAGGTCTTCCTAGATTGCTCTAGAACTCAACAAGGGAAGCCGCATGAACACAAGAATGTTTCCAAACACCCCACCACAAATGCCAAAGTTGCATAGAATAAAGACAATGGAAAAATGAATGGGAAGAATCCTCCTTACTGCAATCACACAAAACACAAATAGAGGGACCCTGGAATCCCTGCTTTCAAAGATTATTCCATGTCAAACATTTATTCCAAGCTAGAGTCCACACAAAACAATTACACTTTGGCCAAGAAAACTTGTTCCACACCTATTTCCACCAAGGGACCTCCATCCCTCCAAATTTACAACACATCAACTCCTAATAACCACTAGTCACATTCGAGCTCCAAGCTAAAATATCCTTATCCTTAAGAGAACTGCATCGTCTACTAGCCAAAATATTTTGAAGCACGACACAATCCTCCTCCAACTTGAGAACAGGCCAATCGCAAGGATCCTTCCACCTAGCCACCTCTACCTACCCACATGGATAAAACTTCTTAAAATCACTCACCCTTGACCAATCGACCTCCAAAAAGCGTTGGCTCAAATTCACCAAATTAGGATACTGACACAGAGTGGGGGAAACCCCATCCCAAGAATCAAACCAAAAGAGAGCCTTTGCCCCCCTATTACATATTTAGAACAGACCCTCCTTGATTAGCGCAACCCCTTTCTTAAGCATTCCCTAAATCACAAAACCTTTTTGCACTAGAGGAAACTTGGGAAGCTCCTCCTTCTGAACCCCCGGAAGGTATTTGAGAGATAAAATCTTGGCCCAGATATGATCTTGTTCCACACACCACCTCTAGTAAAACTTTGCATCCAAAGCCAACTTAGACCAAGTTGCTTGCCGCAATCCAAGACCTCCAAACTGCCTCAAGCTATACACAATATCCTACTTTACCAGGCTCCACCTGGACGAGGACAAGCTACCCGCCCATAAGAATTGTCTAGCCAGAGAGTCCAAATCCTTCACAAACCCAACTAGAGCCACCTGTAACATGCACCTATAAATAGGAAGAGTCTGCACTACAGATTTAAGCAGTTGAACACGACCAACAAAGGACAACCATCTATGAATCCAATGATTAACCTTTGCACAAAACTTGTCCAAAATATTTTGCCACGATTCCCTTGGAAATCTACCAATAGAGATAGGAATACCCAGATAAGTTAAAGGGAGAGAACCAATCTGGAACCTCAAGATACGAGCAATCTTTTGCTGAATCAGCCTTGAAGTATTGAAGTAGAAAATGGAAGATTTATCTTCATTAATCCTTTGACTAGAAGCAACAAGGTAGATATTCAAAGCCTTGCGCAAATTCGTAGCTTTTCTGATTTTAACCAAATCCATCAAGGCAATATCATCCACAAATTGCAGGTGAGATTGGGGAGGCAAACCATTTCCCCACCTCCAACCCTAGATAAAGCCCAACTCCACATTATTTCACTAGTCTCCCTAGGCCTTCCGCCATAAGAATAAATAAATAAGGGAAGAGAGGATCCTCTTGAAGACCCCTAGAAGCACTAAACAGAGAGCAAGGCTCACCATTTATCAACACCAATAATGAAGAGGAGATAACACAACACATAACCCACTAGACCCACTCCTCAGCAAAACCAAAAGCAATAAGAATTTTTCGCAAGAAGGACCACTTCACTCTATCATAGGCCTTCGCCATATCTAGCTTGATGAACATAGCCTTTTCTTTCAAGGAGGCCATAGAATGAATGGTCTCAGTAGCAATGACCACCCCATCCAGAATTTGTCGATCCTCCACGAAACCACTTTGTTCCGCAGAGATAAGCCCTCTAAGCCATCACTTTATCCTTTCGGCAATTAACTTGGAAATGATTTTATAAACCACATTACAAAGGGAAATGGGTCAAAATTGAATCAAATGATCCGCCCCCTCACATTTGGGAATGAGAGCAAGGAATGTAGAGTTTAAACCCCACAACATTTGCTTATTCCTTTGATACTCACGTACCACCTCTAAATGGTCCAACTTAATGATATCCCAAAATTCTTGATAAAATTCAACCGGAAAGCTATTAGGGCCCAAGGCTTTCTCTTTCTTCGTCTGGAAAACAATAGCCTCTAATTCCTCTAGCAAGATATTGCTCAAAAGATGCTTATTCATCTCCCCAGTGACCAAAGAGGGGATACAAGAAAGAACTTGATTTTCTTCAGCCAAACTATCTTGAGAATCCTCCCTAAATAATGAAGCAAAGAACTGCGAAGCTACTCTAGACATATCTTGCAAAGAAGAAAGAAGCTCACCCTTGTCATTCACAAGAACGGGCATAGAATTACCATGTCTCCTGGCCTTCACCAAGTTGAAGAAGAAAGCGGTGTTTATGTCTCCCTCCTGTAGCCACTCAACTCAAGCCTTTTGCTTCCAATAAATTTCCTCGCGCAACTCACACTCTTCCAAAGCTTTCAAAGCCCTAGCCTCCTCCCTAAGTAAATCCTCAGAAAGACCAAACTCCCTTATCTCCCAGGTGATGACATCCAAGTCAGCTTGAGCAACAACCTTAGCATGAAGATAATTGCCAAAGCACTGCCTATTCCACCTTTTAAGTTGATATTTTACATATTGCAATAGTTTAGAAAAAGAATACATAGCAGTGCCAAAAGTAGGTCTTCCCCTCCACCATTCAGCCACATGCACCTGTAAAGAAGAGTCTCTTAAGCACATAAGCTGGAACTTGAAAGAAGGGGACAAAGTAACATGAGCTGAATTAGTAGATAACTTAATAGGCCAGTGATCCGAACCCCTCCAATCCAAAATCTCAGAGCAAGTAGACACCCATCCTCCAACCCATAAACATGACACCAAGAAAAGGTCAAATCTCTCAGTAATACAACTCTCCCCCAATCTCCTACTGTTCCAAGTAAACTGGCCATTCTAAGGCTTAATGTCAACCAGAGTCAAAGCATAAATGATATCTCAAAAAAGGAAAGCAGAGGGCTCCAATCTCGCAATACCACCTTTCTTCTCATCCAACTCAATAATGGCATTGAAATCACTCGCAATAATCCAAGGGAACAAAGGCACATGGCTCTGAACTAAATTAATATGAGACTACAATAACTGCTTACTAGGAAAGTCAGTCGGCACATAGATGTTTGAAAGAAGAATAGTTTCCCCCAACTCCAAACTTGAAGCAACCATAAAAATAAACGACTTGGAGGACAACCACCAAAGAGGTCGAATTTTCAATGGGTTCCACAGGAAAGCCACCCCCCTGCGTTACCATGAGCCCCGATACACTAGCAACCACCCCGCCCCCATAGCTTAGGCAACAAACCACTCATACCTTCAATAAATAACTTAGTCTCCTATAAGAAAAGAACATTAGGAGAATGAATTCTCAGCAAATCACGAATATTTTTTTGTCGAGGGCCACTGTTCAAGCCCCTTACATTCTAGGAGAGGACGATCATTTTGGGGGGTTAGAAAAATGGGAATCCAAGGTCTTAACAGACTTAGACTCCACCAAAGTTTCCCCCATCAACTTTATTTTCTCCAAATTCTTTTTTCTCCCAACTTTAGAAGACTTCTCAGCAACCCCTTTCTTTTGGTCTTTCTGAAGAATTTCCAACGCAAGAGAAGCCCTACTGCCTTTTACTGATTCTGACCCCACTTTCACCACTGGAGTAGAGATCTCTCCCTCCCCCATCTTTGTATCCACAAGAGTTTCAAACCTCTCCTGAACCACCAAACTTAGATCCAACTCCATTTGCAAGGCCCTTGTCTCTTGAGAAGTTTGGTTGTAATCTAGGATAATTCCTTATTGAACCCCTTCTAAAACACCTCGATCCAACAACATCAAACCCAAATTCACCTCTTGTTGACTAAGATCATCCAGAACCTCAAATCTATTAAAGGTATCTACTGCCTGGCACTCCTTAAGAGTCCTCTTTTGACCCCAGTTCCGCTTACGTGTCTTAGCAGGAATAAAACCCTCTGCATCACCCGCCTCACCTGGAACAGGGTCCTTGCCTTTGTCAACCTTAGGATGATCACAGGGAGGTTGAGCAACCTGAGACCCAGAAGATTTAGACTTTGGGCATCTCCTCTGTAGATGGCCATATTCACGACAAAGACGACATCGAAAGGGCAATGTCTCATAATCAAGCTGTAGCACCCAAGAGCATGAACTTGCATGAATTTCCAAATAATCTGGAAGAGGGTTACTTAAATCCATTTCAACACAAATGCGAGCAAAAGTCATTACCTTTCTATCCTGAGTTTGCTGAGAATGACCCACCGGTTTTCCTAGCAATGAAGCAACCCAATGCAAAATGTCATTGTGCCAAAATTCAACTGGAAATCTGGGTAGATGAACCCACACCGGAACCCGATTCAAAAGTTCCTCTGAGGGATCAAAACCCGCATGCCAGGGTTTAATAAATAAACCAGCCTGGTTGTGGAAGTAAGACCCACCTTCAAGCACTCTATTGTGATCCGCTATGCAATTAAATGTCACCATGAAGTAGTTGTTCGCTATCAACATTATATCCATCTCACCTTCTGGGGACCAAGTACAATGAGCCCATGATTCCAAGAACTGGAGTGAAACCCTCATTCCCAAATATTTGTAGAGTAAAGCATGTTTTGAGAAATACTAGATATCCTCCGCGATTGATTCACGCTGAATGACCAACATCGGCCTATCTATGGTATGCTCCAGGCAACCATTTATCTTCGGTATACGCGAACCACCAGCGGGAACAAATCCACCATTACTTGAATTGTTTGAAAACAATTATTAAAAACCCTCGGAGAACAATTTGGAGAAGGAGCTCCAAATGCAGCTCGAAAGTCCAAAGGGGATTTGACCCCCAATGTCTCCATCGGAACCATGCAAAAGAAAACTCAAGACCTTACCTGGCCGAACCAGAACACCCACCCTCACCACACAGCCAACTAAGGCCAGACCCAAACAAGCCGAACCTCAACCCAACTGAACCGGTAGAAGCAACGAACGTTTGTAGCAACACAGAGAAAAAAGACAGTGCACAAAGAAAGCTTCTCCCCACCGGCACACCCCACACACCAGCCACAAGAAGCACACACAAAAAAAAAAAAAAACTCCCCGTAGCAATCAACGACCCACCCCACAGCAGAACGCAACCACAGAAAACGATAGGCAAGGAAGAATCGACATGCACAAAGGGGAAGGCCCTCATGCAGGCTGTGCAACAACCTGCGACCCTGGCAGCTCTAACTGTGTCTCTTAATTGTGGTGAATATTAGATTGTCATTTTATTTTCATGTATGATGCTTGTTGAAGTTGTTTAAATTCTGCAGGACTTAGGTAAGGCGTATGCCAACCAATTTCCCTTTTTCATATGAAGTTTTTATGTGCAAGATGATTGTTGAAGTTATTTTCAGGACTTGATTTGATATGCCCCCCAAAAAGGTCATAACTTTTTTTCTTTAATATTCAAGAAATGAAACTTTCTACAGAGTCATCAATTACTTTATTCAATTAATTAACGTCCTTTTGATCTAGGATATTAGTATTGTCTAGATCAATGTTAAAACTTGTTTATAAGGTATTGGCTACTAATCCCTTTCATAATGGTTCTTAGACTAAATCTTCGATGTTGGGCTCAACTAAATTGACCTTCTGTCTGACACAGGTTGCGAAGAGTTAAAAACTCATTCAAAAGCCAACATTGTTGACCATCCAGTTATGAAGGAATTTATCAAGATGTTTGGACATTGTCAACATCAGCCTTGCTATGTTTTTTAATATAACAGATTAACAATTTCTGAGGATTATTTCTCTATATATATTCATTCCAGGTTTTAGAATGGTTTTAAAAAGAATCCTTCCAAGTATAAGTCAGTCATAGTTGAAGATTCCCTCAAATCATATAAAACTATGATCTAGTAGAAATGTTTAAGTCTATTAATTCAGGCAGCTCTAAGTCAAAGATCAATTCTT
The DNA here is from genome assembly GCA_007258455.2 of Sequoia sempervirens. Taxonomy (NCBI): domain Eukaryota; kingdom Viridiplantae; phylum Streptophyta; class Pinopsida; order Cupressales; family Cupressaceae; genus Sequoia; species Sequoia sempervirens. The sequence goes on from VDFB02000008.1 coordinate 140,765,530, forward strand.
GTTTAAATCAAGATTAAGCAATTCGTCTAATTGATGTCTATTTTATTTATACTATGTTCATCAAATTACTCTATATCATTTAAATGTCCCTAAAACCTTTTTGGATATTCAAAAGTATAAGTAATCACAAGAGATATATTAGCAAATAAGAGACCTTTGCCTTTCAAAAAAGAACAACATATGTTATTCAAATATACAATGACATTGTGTCCTTTCATTTTTCATCTTTTACCTAACACAAAATTACCTCTACTATGTTTAGTTATTAACTGCTTGGAAGAAGAATTCATCCCTATGGATTCTTATTACCGTAAATTGCAATTCCATATTCTAGCCAATAGGATCATAGGTAATACATGGAGATCTTGACTGCCAATTTCTTTTCAACTTTTATTCAGATTATGTTAGTTAGCTTTAGGTCAGATTTGATATGCTATGATTGTCATTGTTCATTATCAATTAGATGGAAAGGTAAGCAAAGATATTAGATCAATATAACCATGAACCTTCAGACATAATAACTGTTCCAGGAGTCAGAATATGCCTTAATTGTGATGTACTAACTTATTTGAAGCTGTCAATTTACATAGGGAGTCGAATATCGTCATGATTACCAACAATCCCATTGCTGAAGAAATAGAATGGCTTACTTAGCCTAAGACAGTCTTTGTCAAGAGTGTAGATAAGTTAAACATGGGATTCTGCAAGAAAGATGAACAGTTTTAGCCATTATCTTACTCCTGAGGAAGTCTGCAAGTGTGGTAAAAAAGTAGCTCTGTGAGAAGGTACAGAGTTTGTCAATCCTGTAGAAGATTACATCCTCTGTCGATCTGTTATAATTAGGGTTCAAACAGTGGTTTGCTTAACAATCTCACAGATAACATTTTGTCTGAGTTCTGAGATACAATCAAACAACACAGATCCATCGAATTTGTGGTGTCATACATTTTTCAACAAGATTCAGGTCCTTTTATAAACACCAGTTAATTCTCTAACTCTCCTGAGAGAGCAAGAAGTCAAAACTCCATATTGCAGGCAAGAAGGGCTCTGGTTAGGAGATGAAAAGTCATCCTCCATTGTTATGTGCTGGTTTTTTCTTGGTTCAATTTGCTCAGAAATCCCTTGTTTGTTAAAAGGCAGAAATTGACTATGGACCAAGGTGGTCCTTTTCCTATGGAGAGTGAAAACTTGAAATTGGTTAAAAAATTGGGAATGACAGGCAACCAAGGGGGGAATTGGGTACATATAATCCTAAAGACCTGGGTAAAAGGAAGGAATCTGGGTCTTATCTTTTATGTTGTATTGAAAACCTATGCAAAGTAGGGGGATCCTCTCCCTCCCTTCAATAATCTTCCTCTCACTTTTTTGATTAAGATTATTAGTTGGAATGTGAGAGGGTTGGAAGCTAATGACAGGAGGTTTGTGGTTAGAAATTTTTGTAACACCAGGCTTGGAATGAATTTTATGCTGCTCTAGGAAGTAAAATCTGTTGGCATTAGTTTGGAATGTGTATGTAAATATACTTGGCCTGACGCGAGGTTTTTCTTCACCAACCATTGTAAAGGAAGATGTGGCTCCTCCGTTTTGGCGCACTCTAAATGGGCCAACTCCATTTAGAGTTTTGGTTGTTGTCCTTGTAATAGGGCCATATGGGATCCTTCTATCCATAGAGGGAAAGTATTTCGGAATGTGTTCTATACATGCAGCCAATGACTATAGGGAAAGGTTTGAACTGTGGAATTGGCTGGCTTGTCATTTTCTGGATTCTCCTTGGATCTTGGAGGTGATTTTAGCATGATAGAAACAAGGAAGATAAGCTAAGTGATTGTAGATTTGACTGGAAAGGCAATGAACTATTCTTTTGGTCTAAATTTAAGAGGAAAGAAATTTGGAGCCATTGTATGGTTGTAAATCTAATAGCAAAGGTGGCTGGTTGACAACTTTCAAAAAGGACCCAAGAGACTTTTATCTAGGTTGGACAAATTCTATTTGTACAGGAGCTTCTTTGGTGTTTTGTCTATTGAGAACAATAGTCTGGTCCAGTCCTTCCATACTCTGTATCTGACCATCATCCCACTGAAATGAATTTTTTCTGGTCTACTGAATTCTTTTCAAAATGGTTGTCACACATTTGAAGGATTAGGCTTGTTTAATGGTACAAATAACATCTAGAAATTCTCTACTACCATAGGCAGCCCAAGCTCAAAGATCAGTAACTGTGAAAGTGAAGTAGAAGCTAAACAGTTGTTCTTGAGATGAAATAAGGCAAGGGTGAGAGCTTAGAGCAATAGATGCATACAAGAGATCTTATTCACATTGAGAAGCAAATGCAGAGGTTCCCACATCATGAAGTAACATGAAAAAGGGCTTTGTATACCAAGCATCAGCTGAGGTGTGACTAAAGGGAGGGAAGCTAGGCTTAGGTCTAGACTTACTTGATTTAAGCTTGGTGATAAGGGCACTCGCTACTTTTTTAATTCTGAAATTGAAGTATGTGAAGGAAAAGATTACTGTCATTGAAGTTTAAAGGAAGCTGGTGAAAGAGGAGGATCAAATTAGGTCTGCCTTTTGAGAATTCTTCTGCAGTCTCGTCTTTTCTGAGGATCATGGAACTGATTGTAGGAATACAAAACAGGTATAACTTTTTTTCCCTGCAGATTGGATAAAGAAAGGTAAAGAGGTCTAGATGATGATATTTCTTTGAGGAGGTCTGTAAGGTAATCAGATTCCTTAACAATGAAAAAGCACTTGAATTTGATGGTATATTTGTTGAATTTTATAAAAAGAAAATGGAATGGATAAGCTCTATTTTCCTAATTGTTTATAAAGAAGTTGTTCTGCTGGTACCTTGGGAAAAAATATCAATCAAGGGGTTATCAAATTAATTTTCAAGGATGGGGATGTCACCCAATTAAAAAATTGGAGATCAATCACATTACTTAATGTCTCTTATAAATTCTTTGGTAAAGTTCTGGCTTTAAGATTGTAGAATTTTACCCATAATTGTACCTTCTTGCCAAGCATGTTTTGTGAAGGGGAGCTTTATCTTGGAAAGCTTGATTTCTAGCTGCTAGGGAATGCTGTGGCCTAAGAAGTCTAAATAGAATATTGGCAATTTGACACGACCCTTGTTGAATTTGAAAAAGCCTATGATAGGATTGAATGGGGATTGGCACTGATGAAGTTGAAGGCACTTGGATTTGGAGAAAGATTTTGTAGATATGCACAAATGTTTTTTGTTGATGCATCTAGACATGTTTGCATTAATGGTGTGTTGATGTTATTAGCAGCGTCAGGCTGCTTCTTCCAGCTATCTCCTTACTCTTGTGATAAATTAAATATAGCCTAAGGGCTATTTAATTTATATGAAACGTCTTTCTATGAAAAGGTGTGATTATGCAAGAGGCACGATTTTACTAAAGAAATATTATTTAATCAAGGCCAACATGTTATAATGAAGAGGCACGATTAATATTATTATCAAGGCCAACCTTGATATAATGTGAATATTGAGGAGGCGCGAATGTCAAGGTAGCCGACTTCTTGGATATTGGAGTCGTGATGTTTGAAGGTGGCCGACTTGATGCATTGGAGAGACACATCCTCTCCCCTAATATTGTATATATACTCGATGGAAAATTCATTATTGAGCATTCAGATTTAATCATAGTTCGTCCTTCATCAAGTGCAAGTTCTTCACAAGGCAGTTCGATAGTCTTAGAGACTGAGTTTTTCATCAGCAAATTGTCTTCTTGTATTTGGGCCTGAATCTTGGCCTCTTGTAAGGAGATCATTATTGTATTGATCAATATATAAGAGATATACTGTTGCTGGGTTTTTCTCCCTCAAGAGGAGGGTTTTCCCAGGGTATATGCTGTGTTTTAGTGTCTGATTTTTGAATTAATTTCTGTGCATTAAATCTGATCATAAAACTAACATGGTGAACTTGTCTAACCCCTTACCCTGTAATGTCTCAATAAGTTTATCAAAGGTCAAGAGGCATGTGAAGAATCATGACTATTGAAGGAAAAATATATATAAGAGACACCGAACAAGGAGAAGTAGGCACCATATGAAGAATACATCTTTTATTATCTGATAATTACTCCTTTGGAGCATGGAACAGCAGTTCATTTAACTTGAGGACGAAACCTCTCATGGCAGAAACTGAAGGACAAACCCACAATTTCTCAAGAGTGATTTATCTAATTATTTTGAAAAGAATGAAAGATTGGTTTACATATTTGAGTAATTGATTTTCTTCTAGCATTGGTTTCCTTTGGAAAGCATAAGTCGAACCAATCTGCCTTGTCCATATTATTTGAAAAGGGCAATTGGTTGTTTATTGGCTGTGTAACCTCTTATCACCTTGTTGACTGCACAAGTCTCAAAGGAAATCATGCTGCACAGTTTCAGAATTCCTAGTTGACTGCTCAGCTACAATGATCAATCCTTCTTAAGTCTGATCGCTACCAAAAACGGAGATTTTCTACTGAAGTAAAGAGACGTAACAGTGTGTTTGGAGGTTGCAATTTATATGAGGACTCGTTGATGCAGGCTGAATGATTTATTTGAGATTTCTGTTTATTGTTGCAGTCTGCTTATGGTCTTACAGTTTAAAATCTTCATCTTACATTCCCTACAATCTGCCATACACTGTCAGAAGGACAAGTTCTTTATTTTTCCGAGATACATCATAAGCTTTAAATCTAAATTATATAATCAAAATTATAATTTTTAAGATAAATTAATAATTATAATCAACTATGCAATTATTATTGTGAGCTATGGTTATTTAGCTAAGGCAAAACAATGAAATTTTAGAACAAGACATTACAATTGGTATCAAAGCCATTGATCTTGCCAGCCTATAGGGTAGAAAACTAACATCTAAGTACAAATCTACAATGGACACATGAGTAAAGGGAACTTAGGAGAAAGAATATGGATTGAAGACCTAAGTTCTTACCCAAAAGAAAAGACAGATCTTATCCAAGAAATGTAGACAAAGAGTCAATATTTTAAAAACCAACTTTTGGAGCAATTTTTTAGCAGCCAAACAACTCTAAATTCACTTAGCAGAACAAGACAAGATGATCTTGTTCGAAGGGCAGTAGAAGATTGGTTGGAAAGGGATGAGTGCAAACTTATTGCCTTTTGTAAATAGGATCAAAAGTCTACTATTTATAAATTCTATGTTTCTTATGAGGAATACTTGGAGATATTCAAAAGAGAAAGAAGGAATTAATTAATGAAGAAAGAATCAAAATCACAAGGAGAGGTTGAGGAAGTAATCAAGGAGGAAGAGGAACAATTGAATTTAGAGCCACAAGACATCATGGAGCAAGAACAAGAGGAACCTAAAAGGCAAGTTGAAGATAAGAATTCCTTGGTAGGAGAAGATGTTTCATTGGTTTCTAATGGTGGCATGTGACACCAAAATATCGATGAAGGGAAGGAAAAAGTGGTTCCACTTGTTGAATGAGAAGTGTTCAAATTGTAGGAAGATGCACCAAATCATGCACTATCTTTCAAACTTCCACATGGCCAGTCATTGATTGATTTTCAGAAGAGCATTGAGGATGAATATGCATTTGAGAAGGACATTTTGATTAGCCAAATTTCAAAAGTTTTGAGTTACAAAAACAAAGTTGAGGACATCTCAGCAAACAGTTTTTCAGAAAACGAGGAGGAGCATTTTGTTCACAGCCCAAGGAATGAGAATATTTTAGACTTGGTGCTTCCTATGCCATTACAAATTTTTTGTTACCATGGAATATATGCAACGAGGGATGATTGAGTAAGGGATAATTGAGTAAGGGATACAACTTGCAATATAGGGCATGTGGACTCTTTGTTTCAAGTTTCAAACCATTTTAGCATGTGGAGTCCAAGTGATCTTTTGAGGATCAAAGTGGGTGAAGGCATTGGAGATTCAAAGGAAAACATTAACCAAAACCTTACTAAATTGGATCAAGAAAGTTGGCAATGTTCCAATTCTATAGAATGGAAAAATGACAAGTCTAAAACTATGCAAGGGCATCTGAAAAAAAAAGAGTTTCAGATCCATTTAGAAACACAAAGAAAAGTACTCACGGATATAAGAGTTCTATTACAAAAAATAAGGGAAGCTTTGTAAGACAATATGAATCATCGAACAAAATTGTTTGTGTGATAGGGCGAAAATACTTGTTAGAAAATGAGCAGCAAACAAAAGAGTGCAAACAACAAATACAAACACCCTACACCTCATGATTGGCCTAGTTTGATTCAAAAACAAAGTAAAGATAACAAATAGAGCTGATTTACCTTGTCTTGAATCGATTCTTTGGTTGGCCTTTCGATCTTTGATATTTTATGGTCCTTTGATGGCAAAAGATGTAACTATGATATGCAATATGGATAGAAAATAGATGAGAATGGATGCAAGTGCAAGTATTTGGCTAAGTATGGCTCAAGAGAAAAATTTGCAAGAGTTTGGCTAGCACAAATGATCTCCTCCAAAAATGAGAGAAAAGAGGGGGGATTTATAGAGAATTTTGAATTCTCTAGAGAAACAAATGGTTGGGATTAAACCAACAAAGCCAAGATGTAGGGCTATGGTGAGTTGAGAACTCACAAGCCCTCACATCTTGACATGTGGCATGTGAAGTGGCTTGAAAAAGATGATGTGCAAATGAGGTGGAAGGAGAGTACATGACATGGAGGTACTACATAGTACCTTGGGATTTAGACAAGATCTCCTCATAAGGGAGGTCCTTGTCCCCATGTGGGTGAGAGGACATGTGAAGAATTAAAAATTCCTTAAATATCCACATAGGAATGAGAGAAAGAATTTAAAATTCTTTGAAATGCATTGGGGGATTAAATGTGAATTAACATTGGGAAAGGGGTGCCTTCTCCAACAGGAGAAAGCATTTAATAGGGTTGACTTAGGACACATTCCATAAATGACATGGAGATTAGGTTGACTTAATTAAGTGGTTAAGGTTGTGCAAGTACCTGATTAGACAAATTAATGACACATTAGAGGCAAGTGGGGGATTAGGGGAAGAATTCACATGTGACTTGATGTGACAAGTCAAAGATCACATGGGGAAGAGAAAAAATAATTTAATATTCCTTAGAAGGATAAAAGGAATAAAAAAAAACCTTGAGAGGTTGATTAGGCTAGTTAATGAAGGATTAGAGGAGGGTTAGGTGGATAAGATAGATTAAAGGCCAACTTGCAAAAGTTGGAGGATGTGACACATCCTAATCAAAAATTAGGCATGTGCACATCCCTAATGATGAGATTAGGAGAATAATTAGGATTAAGAAAGAGACGTGACATATGAGGAGGAATTAAATAAATGTCATATTTATTTAATTTATTTGATGAAAGGGGGGAGGTATTTAATTATTTAACTAGATACCTTAGGGATTAGAAGAACATTAGAGGTATTAATTAAATAATAGTGATATTACTTAATTAATGCGGATAAGGGAATGCTTAGACAAAAGGGGATAAATTTGGATAAATTAAGTGTCCAAATTTAGGTGTCTACAGTTTGAAGACAAGAAAGACAAAGTTGTTCAACAAGACTTAACAATGGATAGGTAGTTAACAAAATACACTTCATCATTAGAGAGATTCATAATATTTTCAAGATTGATTTAGGATCCTGATATCTTCAAAAAGATTCAGTCAAGTAAAGAAGAAATTCTAAGAGTATCCTAGTTTGTGATTGCTTGAGGACAAACAATTTTGGGAAGGGCAAACTATTATGTCCCCTTTTTGAAATAGGATAGTAATAATAATAAATTAAAATATAAAATATAAAATATAAAATTAAAGTTTAATTTTATCAAAGGTCAAGGGGCATGTGAAGAATCATGACTATTGAAGGAAAAAGATGTAGAAGAGACACCAAACAAGGAGAAGTAGGCGCAATATGAAGAATACATCTTTTTATTATTTGATAATTACTCCTTTGGAGCATGGAACAACAGTTCATTTAACTTGAGGGTGAAACCCTTCATGGCAGAAATTGAAGGACGAGAATCCACAATTTCTCAAGAGTGATTTCACATGGAAATCACCACTGTGCGGATATGATTTTGGTTTGGTGTGAGATTTGTCTAATTATTTTGAAAAGAATGAGAGATTGGTTTATATATTTGAGTAATCAATTTTATTCTAGTGTTGGTTTCCTTAGCATAAGTCATACCAATCTACCTTGTCCATATTATTTGAAAAGGGCAATTCATTGTTTATTGGCTGCATAACCTCTTATCACCTTGCTGGCTGCACAAGTCTCAAAGGAAATCATGCCACACAGTTTCAGAATTCTTAGTTGATCACTCAGCTACAATGATCAATCCTTCTTAAGTCTGGTTGCTACCAAAAAGGGAGGTTTTCTACTGAAAAAAAGGGACGTAACAGTGTTCGGAGGTTGCAATTTATATGAGGACTCACTGATGCAGGTTGAATGATTTATTTGCAATTTCTGTTTATTGTTGCAGTCTGCTTTTGATCTTATAGTTTAAAAACTTCATCTTAAATTCCCTACAATCTGCTATACACTATCAGAAGGACAAATTCTATATTTTTCCAAGATACATCATAAGCTTTAAATCCAAATTATATAATCAAAATTATAGTTTTTAGTATATTAATATTTATTAATCAACAATGCAATTATTATTGTGATTTAGGGTTATTTATCTAAGGCAAAATAAGGAAATTTTAGAACAGGACATTACATCCCCCTGCAAAGATCTATTAGATAGGGTTGGCCCCTTGGTCTTGCCGTGTGTGTTACCTTTGTTGTGTCTATTCACTTCATCCTTAGAGATTGTTCCTAGGTCCTATTAAAGGATATTTGTTTCCTAATAATGACATGCTCATTGAGTTACAATTTGCTCGTGATACCTCCTTATTACTTGTCCTTGAAGATGAAAACTTTGAAAATTTGGTTTAGACGCTTGCCTTGCATCAAGGTCCAAAACTTGTGTTTAAAAATCAAACATCCTTTCCTGGGATGAATCTCCTCCAAAGTGGATAAAACATAAACGGTGGACATAGGGTGCTTCTAATTCGTTCATTAGATATTTGGGCAATCTTTTTGCTCTGAAGCCCACTTTCAAAGAAATGTGGGGCTGGATTATGAACAAGATTTTGAATAAGATATCTTACTAAATGGCAATGTTGACTTCTTTCTCTTGCTGGGAGGTTTCAAGTATACTAGAAGATTTTTCCCTCATATATAGTGTACACTCTTCTTGTTGGGTGGTTTGTCCTGCTTAGGTCAATCAACTTGGAAAGTTAATCATATGCATTTTATGGTCTAATGGAAGAGGTGCCAAAAAGAGGTGTGTAGTATCCTAGGAGATTTGTAGTAAGCCCAAAAAGGTTTGTAGTATGGGGCTCAAGAATCTGTTCTAACATGCTATTTCATTGTAATGTCCCCTTTTGGCACTTTGCCAATTTGTGCACAATTAGCTAGTTTTTAAGTCTTTCAAAGGCTAATTGGTTAGTTAGGGAGAAATCCAGCATTCTTGGAGAAGCATTTGATCAGTCTTACAAAGCAATTGTTCTTGGGTTTGAGTTCAGTTGGTTAGTTGGAGCCCTTGTTGCTTTCATAATCAATTTTTATTTTTTAACCTTTTGGGTGCTCTCCAAACTTCTTGGAGGAGCAGACTATTTTTAAAAAGTTACCCAGTTGCCTCCAATCATTGTCCCTAGTCTTCAATATCACTTTGGTATGATCAAAATTGCAGAATTATATCATTTGGGTGCTTTCCATAACTTGGATATATTATTGAGTTAATTAATATTTCACTTTAGTTGTCCAATGTTGGAAATATTAAAGGGGACAACAAGTGTACTAGCTCATTTTAAAGATGTTGAAAAGTTATTTCTAATGGATGCCTTGGAAAAAAAGGTTTTATTCATGAGAAAACATTATTATTCATCAAAAAGGTGAAAAGTGCTCCATAAAGTTAATTATTTATTTTAGAAAAGGAGTTTTGGAGCAAATAAGGAAAAAACAAATATTTTATTGCTTCAAAAAGTTATAAAAGGAGGTTGAGAGCTCATTGTTGGGGTTGTTGATGAATTTGATTTTGCTTCTACATTTTAGAGAGAATTTGTGTTCTCAAAAAACCCTTGAGGATGAAAACCCTCTTGAGTTTGTTGGTTTTGATGTGAGAGATCCTCCCTAACTGGTTTATGGTGGTTTCACTTCAGAAATCACATTGGAGCTTCAAAGGAGTTTGTTGCTTTCTGCAGAGACTCAGAGCTTTGCTGATATATGTTGAAGTTTTGGAATTTGTGTTTTGGTGAATGTTTACATAGATTTTGCAGTGGTTTCATTGCAATTTTCTGACTTGTGTCGGCTAGCCATACAAATTGGAGGATTGCTCACATGCCCTAGCTGGCCATACTATGCTCATTAAGCTTGCAAGAGTTGTTGAAAGGCACCTAGAGGATTGACATGACACATTCTAGGCTGACACGCCTAGGATTTGAGAGCTTAATCATGATTATTTGTGGCGCCCAGCTCAAACACATCATTTGTAGGCATTTTCAGGTGGAACAAGCAAGTTTGTGAAGAGTTTGGAGTTTTTATGAGCTGGCCGTTCCTGTTACAAGTGCATTGCCAGTGCAGGGTATGATTGGGAAGTATATCAAACCTAAAAATTGACATGTTCTTTCGTTTTTTAGGCTATTAGGTGGTATTTGGGGTGCATGTTTATGATGGACGTGATTAGGAGGTGATCTTTGGTGATTTGGAGAGAGTTTGATGAGTCATCATATCTGTTTTGACCTACAACAATTGAATATCAGACAAACCCTGCAACAACGTTTCTTGTCATAGCAGACTTGACACTACACAAATAGCAGTCTATCAAGTGATTTTCAGACCTGCAATGTCTTTTACTTGGTTTTTTGGTGTTGTTGGACAAAGGGAATTGCATTGGAACTACTTACAACAATCCATACTGTCCTTTGATGAACCGGGTATGCATTCTTTATGATTTCTGATTCATTACATTGCTGTCCAGATAGCAACAGCAGGACAGTCTTGTACCAACCTTCCATTCATCCATGTAAGGTATCACATTGTTACTTCATAGCTGGGTTATTGGGTACATATTATTTGGCACTATTGTGGGGTGTTTCTACAGTTCTTTACATCAGCACTTTATGTAAGAAGGTAATCCTCTTATATTGGTTATACCGCCGAAAGCTTCAATTTCCTAAGCTTTATTATTGTAAAGCTGGATAGTAGCACCGCCAATGAGCTTCTATTGTTATTTGTTGATACTTATATCTTTGATAAGTGGTTAATTGTAATCGGTCACCATTGGAAAGTGGAAGAAGCATGTTTAAATGTTTTCAAATATTGTATAAGATTTCCCACTGAAATGTGGAAGTGCCATTGTAATTCCACTAAATAAGTGGATGATTTCTTTCCTATATTGTTTTTGCATCCCACTAAATAAGTGGTTTGACTGGCTTGTCACCTGATGCTTCCTTTCGGCAGTTGTGTTCTAGTTCAATTGTAATCCTGACACTGTATGCTCTCTCACCTTGCCCATTTCAGGATCTGGGTGATTAGAAAGTGGAAAGGAGGTTGTTATGCTTTCATTTACCAGTAAAATCAAACCTGCTTCTATTATCCTTGATGGACATATTATCTGCTCCTATTAAAATCAAACCTGGAGGTTCCCCTATTTTGTGGTCTTTATGGAGTGCATGGCGGTGTGTCAAGAGCTATGTCAAAGGAACTAAGTGCATGTCTATTTCTGAGAAGGTTGTTTATGAAGGCAAATCTATTTGGTGGAACCTATTACACAAAAATAAACTTCTGGTTTTGATTACTGTGTGCTTTGCATTGGGGTATGAATTAGTCCATCACTGCTTCAAAAACTGGCTGTCATTCTTAATGTTAATAAATGTTTGCATTGGGGTATGAATTAGTCCATCAGTCATGTCTTTTTTACGTGTTTGGGAATGTTTACTTCCTGTATGGGTCAGTTTATCCAAAAAAGAAAAGATTGTTTGGTTTGATATTCTTTTTGGAAATATGTCTCGCATTGTGAAATTTTCCAAATTTCAATTAAGATTTTGGTTATTTTTATCTACTCCCTTATGCCAAATGTGTTTGGGAGTGATTCCTTCTCATATGGGTCAGTTTATACAAAAGAAGAGAGAAGATTGTTTGGTTTGATATTCTGTTTCAAAATTTGTCTTGTACTCTGAAAATTTCCAAATTTCAATCAAAAGTTTGGATAATTTAATCTATTGAAGTCTTATGGTTCCTTAGAAATGCAAGGAACAAGGAATTTTTTGAAATGTTGAATTGGTTTTCACTGGCTTCTCAAGAGAAGTCATCATCCATTTGGTGTCCTTGCAGGTCTCTAGACAGGTTACAAAGAGCCCTGAAGAGGTCAAAACCATTATACCGTGTGGTTTTGATAGTATACAAGGGAAAATGTGGGGGGAGTATGATAAAACTGACATCGTGCAATATGATGATGGAGGGTCCATAATGCATGATGGTGCTTGGGTTCCTACGGTCAAGTCTGTGATGCTTAAGGTAGGTGATGATGCTTTGGGTCTTTCTAATCCTTCACGCCAGGAAAAACAGGACCTTAATACTTTGGAGGTAACATTGAGTGGTGTTGATAGTTTCCCATTTCTGGCTGAGGGCAGAAATCAAGGGAAAAGATTCTTGTTTCAGATTTCAAAGTCTCGTGGTACTCATGGTACTCAGCTCAAAAACCTACCAAGGAGGGGAAACAAAATTCCAACAAGGACAACATGACAAGTTTAAACCTTGAAGCTAAACCATACCTCTTTTCCTATGAGACCGGAGAATCATATGGCTTAAAGCCTTTTTCCTTGATGCCATTTTCTTGTTTGAAACAGGAGTCCAGTCAGTGAAGCAATTCTTAGCAGTGTCATCTGGAACATTTGTTACAGTTGAAAATGATTTCTGAGAAGGGAGCAAGGCTGCACCCTGAGATTTTGAAGGCTCCACGCCACTAGAAGATCCAGCACTCAAAAACTACTCATTGCCCGGAAGGAGGGATCTGGCACCTGTGGTGGAGAGCCAAGGCAGGGGTACAGAAGGACCTACCATCACAGGTGAAGAAATCATGGCAGAAGAAGACAAGAAGCTCATGAATTTATAAGAAAAAAGAGAGGAGATCTGATAGAGGAAGACATCTTAGCAATAAAGGTATCTGCTACAGGTCTAGATGAGGAGATTCCAACTTATGAGGTTCAGACCAAACAAATTGACCAATCCACGAAGGGGAGAAACACCACCCTTCAACTTTTTTCACAAATAATTCTCTGCTGGATGCCCATAGGTGAAGGACGATCTACACCAAAAACTTAAAAGCACCGAAGATTGCAGCCAAATGTACTCCCAAATGTGCAACTTTATCCCCTCTGGAAGACCACCTGAGAGGTCCAGCTCAACAAGCATCCATGCAAAAGTCAGATGAGACTGCGATTCTGTTTTCAGAGCTATAAATATGAATCTCCCTAAAGAATTACCTATTGCTATCAAGCTAGATGGCTGCAAAAAGCCAAAAACAGAATTTCCTACAAAGAAAGGAAGGAAAAACATTTTTATGGGCTGCTCTTATAAACTCTATCTATAGGTTGAAAACTAGCTAGATCTCGAACTTCTCCTCGTATTGGAATAGGTTAGAGAAGAGTAATGGAAGTGCATGTACCTAAACCTGTTCTTTGCTCAATTTTGTAACACCCTTTGATTGGAGAATTCATAAATTATATGTAATCTTTCAAATCATATGGTAATACTCAAAAATTATCTGTATTGGTATCTCTATAAAATTCAAGGATGGTATAGTTTTCTGTGTTCTTAGAGTGTGTTACATAATTATATAAGACAAAGTATGCACATGAATGTGCATGCATGCAGACACATATGCACTCTGATTCAGCGGATGTCACTCAGAGGCCCAATAGAGAAAATAGAACATGACAGGTTTATGATGTCCTTAAGGAACATTTTTGCAATGCAATATTCATGCATGCATGCTTCTGATCTCAGGCGATTTTTTTAAGAACTTATAACATCCTTATTCAATACCTTCTTATCTGTTTTGGGTCAAGTTTGGAAAGTAATAGAATGCTACAAAATGCAAAGAAGTATCACTATAATTATATTGTTCTTTTTTATCAAATGTATTGAACTGTTTCCTTGCCATGTAGGAAGCTTCACCGACACTCTGATCATGGAATATTGACTATTCAAGAAAGCAGTAGGAGCTATGTGACGGATACTGTTAAATTACTCGCTCATTGCTCAACTCTCCATTACTGGTAAGTTACCCTAGCCCTTCTGATGCTTTTAGAAAATTGAACTTCTAGATGCTGTTTAGATTGACATGTACTTCTTTGTGATCTTTTTTCTTTTTTTTTGAGAATTTATGATGGTTTCTGTTGGGCCCCAATCCATGTAAAGCCAGAGAACTACCAGACTTGCATCAAAAGAGAGAAACCGAGGGATTAAGTACTCAACAAAAAATAAAAACACCAGGCCGAAACCATTGAAATGGCAGAACCATCCGAACCATACGAACCAAATAGACAACCCATATGAAATTGTCATGCCCTAAATTTACACATAAGGCAAAAAAAATCAACTAACAATTACTCAAGAAAATTATCCAGATGTTATACTAGCGATTGCACCTTGATGTGCAATGGGTAGGCCGAAGAACTATGGAAAGTCAATTAGGAAATAAATTGATTTTTTATTTTATTTTTGTGTACATTTGTGTCAATTAGAAAATGTTTTTGTTTATATATTATACTAGCATATATATCCTATTGCGTAGTCTATATAGAAAACGTCGAGAGATATCAATTGTAGGAATCGAAAATGACAATAATATTAATATTTTGTGTTTGTAATAATATATTCATTAATTGCATCATAATTTAATATCATTGAATTATATTATAATATACAATAAGGGTGTCATCATCATTTACTTTGTTATGCGAAAAGATACACATAAGCTCGGTTATTAGACTTTCCAAATCACAAACAGAAGGAAATAGACAAAAATGTGCCGGCTTATAGCTTAATCTATCTCATTGTCTCCCTCTTTCTATCTCTATTGCTCCCTTTCCCTCTTTCTCTTTCATTCCATCACCCCCTCTTTATATGTTTATCTATCTTTCTCACACCGCTTCTATATTTCTCAAGTTATATCTATCCCTGTCTCCCCTTCTCTTCTTATCACTCCCTCTTTCTATTTCTCTCTACTTCTCTCTCCTCTCTCTCCCTCCCTCTCTATCTATTTGTAAATATATATCCCTCTCCATATCTCTCTCTCACTCATACACACACACTTCCTCTTTCTTCTTCCCTACCTCTATCTCTATCTCTTTATATTTCAACCTATCTATACCTCTCTATTACTTATCTCTATCACCTTCTCTCTCTCTCTCTCTCTCTCTCTCTCTTGTGCCCTCTATCTGTACCTCCCTATCTCTCCCTCCCCCTCTCTATCTATACCTCATTATGACTACCTCTATCTCTTTCTCTCTCGCGCCTCTCTCTATCTCTTTCTATCTATGTCTCTCTACATCTATTTCTATATCTCTATCCCTATACATATATCATTTACCTCTCACCCCCTTCTCTCTCTCTCTCACTATTTATTTCTCCCTCTCCATCTCTATTTGTCTTTCTCTACTTCTCTTTATTTTTATCTTTATCTCTCTCCCACTCCCCGTCTCTCTATATCTCCTTATATCTCTATCTTTATATCACTCTATCTTGCCATATATCTCTCTCTATCTCTATCTTTATATAAATATATTCAATTTATATTTATTATTACATATTTTATGAAATATGATGTACATTATTAAATATAAATATTATATACACACACTCCCTTTTCCTCCCACCCTATCTCTATCTCTCTACCTCTACCCCTTCTCTATTGCTTTTCTCTATCACCACATGTAACTCTCACTCTTGCCCCCTCTATATATTCCTCTCTCCCTCTTTCTCTATATCACTTCCTATATCTTTATCTTCCTATCTCTCCATCTCCCCCTCTCTCACCATCTCCCTCTTTATATCTCTATTTTTCCCTCTCCCTCTTTCTCTTTCATTCCATCACTCCCTCTTTATATGTTTATTTATCTTTCTCACACTGCTTCTATATTTCCCAAGTTGTATCTATCTCTATGCCTATGTCTCCCTCTCTTTTTATCACTCCATCTTTCTATTTTTCTCTGCTTATCTCTCCTCTCTTTATTTCTCTCTCCCTTGTCCCTTCCTCTTTATCTATTTGTAAATATATATCCCTCTCCATTGTTAGGATTAGAGATGGCAGATCTAACAATTAAATGCAGATTTAATAAACAAAAACAGAGAAACTAAAACATTCACAGAATAAATCATA
Source organism: Sequoia sempervirens (assembly GCA_007258455.2). Taxonomy (NCBI): domain Eukaryota; kingdom Viridiplantae; phylum Streptophyta; class Pinopsida; order Cupressales; family Cupressaceae; genus Sequoia; species Sequoia sempervirens. The sequence goes on from VDFB02000008.1 coordinate 140,781,985, forward strand.
ACACAGAATTTAACGTGGTTCACCCAATTCTGGGCTA